>PVJX010032358.1:0-20470 GCA_004027295.1 Dolichotis patagonum
ATCTTAGTGAATGGCCCCTCAGAGAAAGGACTTCTGTCTAGAACTGATAAAGAATGAAAAAAAAAAAATCAGACCCTGGAAATTCAAAGACCCAATTCAAAAATGGGCATCTGAGAGGGATACACAGTTCTCAGATGAAGAAATACGAATGCAAATAAGTACATGAAAAAATGTTCATCATCATTAGTCATTAGTGAAATGCAAATCAAAACCACACTGAGATTCCATCTCACTCCAGAAAGAATGGCCAGGATACACACAAAAAAAAAAAACACACACACACACACACACAAAAACTACCAAAAACAAATGCTGGAGAGGCTGTGGGGAGAAAGGAACTCTTCTGCATTGTTGGTGTGAGTGTAGACTGATGCAACCACTGTGGAAGTCAGTCTAGAGATTCCTCCAAAAGCCGGGTTTGGAAGTCCCATTTGACTCAGCTATTCCACTTCTAGCCATATTCACAGAAGTACTGAAAACATTATGCCACAATGATCTATGTGCACCCATGCTTCTAGCTGCACAATTTGTAATAGCCAGATCTTGGAAACAACCTAAGTGCCCGTCAACTGAGGAATGGATAAAAAAGTTGTGGCATTTTTATACAACGAAGTACTACTCAGCTATAACGAATGATCACATTGAGATATTTATAAATAAATGGACACAACTTGAGATCATACTCATAAGCGAAATAAACCAAACTCATATGTGTGAATACTGTATAGTCTCCCTAGTATGAGAGTTGGTAAGAGTATATAAGATTTTATGGTAATCATGATTTCCCATTTTATTGCTTTGAAGCCTTTCAATGTTGTCATTCATCAGTTGGAATGGTTTCATTCTGTTTTTTTTTTTTCTTTTTTTTTTTTCCGTACCGGGGATCGAACTCACGACCTCGCACTTGCCAGGCAGGCGCTTAAGCCACTGAGCTAAATCCCCGGCTGTTTTATTCTGTTTTGTTTGACTTTATTATGTGTGATGGTATGAACAGCTGTTTTGCAGAAAACAAAACATTATGGAAGCCATTGCTGATATAATATCGTCTTGCTTAGAAGTCTACCATGCTTCTACTCTGCTATTGCCATTGGTTCTATCATGTTGTGTCTTATTGAGATTTTAATATATGTGATAGTATAAACCTTTTTTATTGAAAATGACATATTATAGTAGCCATTGATCATCCTCTGTTATTCAGTTCAGAATGTCCTGTAGTTCTTTCATTCTTTTGAATGATTTTATACTATTGTGTTATGTTTGATATTATTGTATTTGAAACTATGCTCCACTATAGCAGAGAAAGTGATATTTTGATAGCTACTGTTAATGTCTGGTTGTCTTATTGTAAATTGTTGTGTTGCCTATGTTGTTCTGTTCTGATCTGCTTTGTTCTGCCCTCTTTTGTTTTATGCTCCTTAAAAAAAAGATACAGGGCAAAGTGGGTTTTGAAGAATCTCTTGTTGATTCATCTAAATGTCTTCATGTCAAGGACAAGAATCTTGCTCCTTCCTTCCTTTTCAGAAGGGACCCTGACTTTTAGATAGGTGAATTTGGAAATAAGGTACTGTTTCTTCTGTGCAGTTCTTTCACTTTTATAATTCAGTCACAAGCAGGTATTTCTGAGAGTATGCTCTGCTCCTTCCTATCTCTGCCCTCAATCATAGAAGAGGGTTTTGTTTGCCATAGACCTCTGGTTTTAAGGCATACCTGGAACTGAAGTGCACAAACTTAAGTTTTGTTATTTTTATGTTTTTAAGACTTTCCACCTAGGAGTATCTCAAATAGAATGGAACCCCATGCCTCACCCTTCTTAAGGATGTGTCCTGGTCATTATGATGCTATGGTTGTGATTATGACTACCTCACTTATTATCAATAATTGATCCTTATTGATTGTTCTGAAACCCCGTCTGATAGCTTTCTAAGCCTTCTCTTGATGCTTCTGTTTTAATATAGGTTTCCCTAAATAAAGAGCTGAAAACAAAGGCTTGTTTGCAGATATTTTGTTTACAAAGTGATTCTAGAGGACAAAAAAATTAAGAGAAGTAAAGTGAAAAGAGAAAGGGAAATGGACTGTTTATATTGAACATCACTGAAAATGACTAGTGCTAATGCAGATGAGACCTTTTAGAGGACATAGCTAAATGAGTCTGAAGTCTCTTTTTGAGAGCAACATGTTTCTCTCATAGATTCTGTCTTCTCTCCATCATGGATAACCCATAGGCATTAACTTTCTATTGCCCATATCTGAGTCCCAGGTTCTCTCATAGGTATTCTCCATCATGGTTTTGGAGAAGCTGTGGGGTGGAAAACAATAGGTAAGTGTATTTTATAGACCCACGAGAGACTTTGTCAGGTCACATCTGTGCTGTGTTAATCAAGGCAGATTCAGAACTGCATATGGCAACAGTGCCTAGATTAAAAGTGAGATAAGATATGAAGAACACACAAACCCTGCTTTGTTTTTTACAGGAAAAAAACTTAAACTAGTTCAATGGTCAAGCTTAAGTACGCCTACTTGATTGGCTTGAGAGATGCTTAGTGGATTAGTAGAACACACTTCTAGGTGTGTCTGGCTGGATCTCAGAGGCATGATGTTGTTGGGTACTGGCCCCTCACTCCTCAGTGACACTTTTTTCCTGAACTCTGCTTTCCAAGTCTCCATGAACTAAGTAGCTTTGCTTCACCATACCTTTGTACCATGATGTTTCTGTCTCAGAGCCAGCCAACCATGGACTGAATTCCCTAAAACTATGAGCCAAATTTAACCTCTTCTTCACTTAGCTGTGGCTGTTGGGTATTGTATCCCAGCAACAAAAAGCAAGCAAATACTACCAGTGTTAATAGAATTACCAACTGTTGAATATTAAAAGGCAGGAAATGTTCAGGCATGTTTACATGTAAATATATGTGATATTTTAAGAATACCTTTGGTCCAGGAAAGTCATACTAGAGAAATAAAATACTTCTTTCTATAATTCTAAAGCCTTCATTGAATGAGTGCATCTGACAATTCAAAATATTTTCTAAAATAAGCAAATAAGAAATGCACAAAACTTTTCAAGGCAAAACATCTGAGTAGAATGTAACTGGACTTTTCCATTATCTTTTTTCTATTTTATCTTCTTGTAACAGTATTCCATTAAAAATTCCAGTTCTCTCACCAAACTGAACAGAACAATTCATGTAATGACTAAGCACTTCTCTTTTGTGTCTCTTCTAAATCTTTTAAATTTAAAATAAAAGAAATTATACTCATCCCCACTGATTTAGACTTTTCTTAGACCTAAATGACTAATAAATATCTATTGGGAAAGGTGATTTCCTGCCCTTGGCTTACTTCTCAGCTGTTGTATCATTTGTTAAACAGATTAAGAAACACCTTTGACATTGACCTGTGGATTTGATATTTCTGTGTAGCTATTCATCTCCATACAGGAACTGATTGCATGAGTTACTAACATTTGACCAAAAAAAAAAAAATCTCATGTGAATGAAAGAAAATAAGATAGTAGCTGAAAAGAACTATAGATTGTAATCTAGTTAGTAAATCATTATTGAAACTACAGCACAATATAAGTACAAAGGAGATGAAATTTTATAAAATTTGTGGCATTGCATAGTGAGAAAATTACCCTGCCTATTCATGTCAACTAAAATATTTCTTATTAAAAAATACATATATACATAAAAAATGGAAATTCATATACTGATATCTAATAGGCTTATTATGCATTTTTCTTTATTCTGTACAAATGCATTATTTTAGGGCACTAGGGAATGAGGGAAATAACTTGCATAGCAAATAATTTGCATAGCAAAACTTTACATATGAAGAAATTATGAAACTGGGCAGATATTAAAGTCTTAGATATTTCTCTCAACCTATCCAATAATGTTGATATTCATTAATTCTTTAAAAACCATTTTAATTACACAAAAATTAATTTTAATTTGAAATTTGAGAAAAATAGATGAGGAAAAAACTATTCACTTGTATTTTAACTCCTAGAGACAAGCCTTAATATTTTAATAGTTTTTCAAATAACTTCAATGTCTTTTTATGCACACATACATGTATATTTATATATATTTTTATATATATGAATTTATATATATTTGAAAACTACAAAATAGTCATTTTGTATTTATGGTTTATAATTTGTTAAATTCCAAAAGTATGAAAAAAAATACACACACACACACACACACACATACACATATTCTCTGTTTGAATTTGTAATTCAAAACCCAGAAATACACATTACCAGTTCTGAAGAAACAATGACTGCTTTTGAGGCAACAATGATTCATTTATATATCTGAAAATGTATTCTAACCAAAACTGAAAGGGCTAAAAAGAAATTATTTTAAATTTATGATTGGAATATAACCATTATTTTGCCTGTTTATGCACATGTCTATTTCATTTTTAATTGATTTTGCTTATTTTGTGTTTATTCTATCCTATTTTAAGTATCTGCATACTTTTCCTATTTTTCATTCTGCATGCTTCAGTTGTATTCTCCTATTTCTAATTACTACCAGTTCACTTTTTATGCTTTGGGGTATTAAAAAATCTCTTTTCAGAAACCTCATACCTGATCTTTAAGCCCTCCTTTAAAAATCAATCAAGCTATGTGTAATTTTTTTGAGAATGGCGAGCTTATGTTTTGAACCACTTCTTTGAAAAATTCTTATATTCTTATAACACATCAGTGTTGCCTTTCATTTATGTTCTTTCCTTTTCCCCCCTTTTCTTTAATATTTGCTTTATTTTCTGTGTTTACCATGGGCTAAGCAGTCACTGCCTACCAGTGAAACTGATTTGTAATAAGTTTTCTCCTGGAGCTATCTATCCCTTCTTGCTGTCATGCTGAATGAACTGTGTTTCTACAGAACCACGTCCTTACTCTTCAATTGCTCATTCTTGACCAAAATTTTGTCAGTTGAATCTATACTTTACTTACAGTGACTTAATTTGCAGTACTGTGCAGATTGTAAAATATACATCTACACACTTAAAGAATTTGGTTTATTTATTATCACTGATTGAACAAATATTGTGTAACATTTGTGATTTAGAATTTGGTCATTTTTTGTGTCATTGAAGATAAAATTGTTATTTTTATCTAGTTCTTCTAGTTGAAATGGAGGAATTATGGGAGATATTGCTAGTTATTGACCAATGCATTTCTTTTTCTGATAATAGCCAGACGACATTTCTTATATTCTCTTGAATTTAAGTGAGGGCATGTAGATTATTTGTTTTAATCCATTTAGAAAACTATATGAAAATATTTTAAACTGAATTTCTGAGGAATACATTCATTCCTTATAGTACTGGACACTGGAAACCAAGGAAAAAGATACTGGCAGAATTTTTGTCTTCTGAGTCTGTTTCCCTGTAGATGACACCCTCCCCTGAATCTCAACATAGCAGAAGAGGTGAGGGACCTCCATGATGTCACTTTTATAAATACAGAGTCATAAGTGCTCTGCCCCTGGCCAATTCTCCAGCCAAAAACTTTTACTTATACTAGAATCTTATTGGCAGTCATAAGTTCAACATAACAAATTTTAGGAACATACACGCATCCAGACTCTATAGTGCGCTCCACATAGGAATAAAAGAGTTACAGTCACCAATGCTGGCCTAGAGCACTGTCTCACTTATCATTCTCATCTTGTTTCCTTTTGTGCAGCTATATGGAAGTCTGGATCACTGCTAACAAGGAAGTCATCCACCAATCAGAAGAAGCTTCTTTGTTTATGTAATTTTGAAGTACGTTTCCAATTGTGAAGCCCTGGAGGTCTGGGGATCTATGTAACAACTGACATGACCTTGATAACACAGGACGAGAGTCATAGTGAACAATAAAACACCCCAAAAATTGTTCTTAAGAACAAGCAGAAGTATTTTAAAACTATCTATGAGAAACAAGAGAATATAGAAAAATCCTAGGTAGATAATGTAACAGAATTAGAAAAGGCAACAAATACTAATTGTCATACAAAGACTGATTATTCTTTCATTGTAACTAAACTATCCTATTTGAAGATAATTTAAGAGTTAATGTGTTAGATTATACTTCAATTTTAAAATTTTGAAAGCTTTTAATCATTAAGACTTTTTCATTACATTGCTTTTTATCTGGAGACCTAACACCTTTCCTTCTGTATCAACATACCTATTACAAGTAGCATTCAAGTTACATACAATAAATAATTCATCCTTGAAAATGTTAACTAATGTATCATTTATTTTTTTTATGTTGAAAAATATTTTAAAAGCATGGCATAAAAATATAAACTCTGGATATAGGAAGGCTATGTAAGTAATTATTTTTCATGTATCAAATAATTACTCGCAAGATAATAATAGAGACCGCTTGCTCCAGTAGTTTCAGATTTACTTTTTAGTATCATTTTCCTCTTTGGTTTGAAAATTTTTATTTGCATTTGTTTATTAATTAGTGATACTTGAGAAAGAGAACTAATCAATTTTACTTTATTTTCAGAAAATATTCAATTATACAACCTTTTGGAAATAGAGTTTGCATGTATATAATGTCAGAAATGTATTGCAGCAAGTGATTCTTATATCTTGGAACTGATTTTGCCTTTGAAAATAGTGTCAGACTTAATCATTCCAAATAAACTTCCCAAAGTATATGTAGTGCGATAAATGGTGACTCCAAAGATACTAGGTCTTGATCTTTAAAAGTTCTAAGTGTGACATAGTTTGGGAAAGATGTCTTTGCAGATGAGATTAAAGTTGAGGATCTTTAGGCGAAAGATCATGTACATAATGATTACATTCATTGTGAAGAGTTGCTACAGGTTTATAATACATTTTAAATATTTTTGCTTCCCTTTACCCACCTTTGTGTCTCCTTTCTCTCCATCTCTTGAAGTTTTAATTTTAAAAAAGTAAATTTCTGAAATGACCTAGTGTCCAAAATTTTTGGTCACATTAAATTTTTGATTAATACTATGTATGTACTTTCAGTATATGGTCTGTTTTATCCAGCTGTGTTAGAAAATGCCCCAAATGGTTCTTGTCTTTTTCTTTAATTTTTTCTTATAATTACAAAACTATAGCTTTGAACCATTAAGCAACAGTATTTTAGACATATTTCTAAATGTTAATGCTTTTTCTTACTTGGAAAGTATATTTTTACTGTATTCAATACTTTTTCAAAAGTAAATGGGAAAGATTTTAATTTGGGAACAATTTCATTACTCAAAGTGTTGCAGAAATAAATCTTGTCACATATGGAAATGCAAATACTACTTTTTAGGGTTTGTTTATTTTTTCACTTGCTTATAATTATGGTTTAGATCATAAACGTCCCCCAAAGAGTCATGTGTTAAAGGTGTCGCTGCCAGATTGTAGCACTACTGGGGACTATTGTAGCACTATTGGGAACTATTGTAGCACTAGTGGGACCCTGAAGAGGTAGAGCTGAGTGGAAGGAAGTTGGCCTCTGAGCATGGGCGTCTCTGCCATGCTTCCTGGACATTCTATGAAGTGAGCAGCTGCACCATGATTCTTTACAGTGATGTTCTGTCCTGCTACTGGCCCAAAATCAATGGAACTAATTAGCCATGGGCTGAAACCTCTGAAACAATGAACCAAAATAAATCATTGTTTCATATAAATTATTTACCTTAGATATTTTTGTCACAACAGCCAGTTAACACATTCATTACATTTTTAACTTGATTTTTTTCAATATTGTCCACCTAATTAACTTAGTCTTCTTTTATAAAGTTAAGTTATATCTTAAAGCACGGATTTTGTTTGCATATGATACATGAAGCAGTATTCATCATGTCTACAAAGGAAAAAGTATATATAGTTTTTCTTAACCCTAAACCTTTTTACTCCTTTATGTCCCTCAACTTTTTGATGCAAATTTGTTTAGAACAAACATCAAAGTATTTTATTTTCTATTTAACATACATGTTAAAAGAATCATAAGCATAACTGAAATTCAGTCTCAGTGTCAGGAAGTAGTGGACTCAGTGACAAGTTGGAGAAATATTATCCCATCTAAAGAAGGAAACTGTCACAAATTACTGTAGGCAGGATATGACATACAGTGCTGTCATATCTGTTATCTTATAAGTAGCCAGAATTCAAGATTTGTAATATATCTCTTTATTTTTGTATGTTGGCGACTGAATTAAAGTTTAAGATCTTTGAACCAGAGAGAGAAAATTGATTAGAAATTCAACAAAAAAGCATTATGAAAGAATTTCAAACAAGTGTAAAAATGCAAACTTAGTGAACATGATAGCCTGTTACAGTTTGGGTGTAGTTTGCATAGAGTTCATGTGGGAAGCCCTAGTCTGCCGAGTGACAATACTGAGAAGAGATACAACCCTTACAAGGTGGGAACCAGTCCAATGTAATTAGTCATGAGGGCATTGTCCAAGCAAAGGATTAATGCTAGTCCCCTGTAGTGAGTTATGTTTTGTGAGAGTAACTTATAAAGAGAGAAGGTCTAGTCTCTGAATACTTTTGGTTTCCTCTCTTGTCCTGTGATCAATTCTGCACTTCCCCTGCCATTGCAATACCATCGATCATGAAGCACTCCCCAAGGGGTGAATAGGTAGGGGTGTTCAATCTTAGTTTCCCAGCCTCCACAACTGTAACCTAAATAAAAATTAAAGGACAGAAAACTGAAGGATGAAATTAGAGTAAATATGATTGATATATAGATGTTTGACCTTGATTCCTGAGACTTGTTGTAGTTTCTCATTTTGGAGGAACGACGACAATAATAATTAAAAAAGATAATGGCAAAGAGCTTTTATTTGAGATGGGGTCTTGCTATGTTCAAGTTGGGGTCACACTCACTATGTGGCCCAACCTACTCTCAAACTCATGGCAATTCCCTTGCCTCAGTTTCTTGACTTCCAGGATTATAGGTGTGTGCCACTACAATTGCCTTGAAAAGAATTTGGTAAAATTAAAGAAAAAATTTAATCACTTGGTTATCATAACAAATTATTTTTAAAATGTCATTTCATCTCCATCTTCCTCATCTCTATGCCTCTCCAATGTGATTTTTCAGCTCATTTTATCATTTGGTGGATTCAGATATGCACCCCTAGATCTGAGACATTTCTGTAACTTTGCTTTGACCAACAGAACACGGTGTAAATGGCACTATGTTGAGCCTCAAGGCCTATGTGCTTCTGTTGTTTCTCCCATTGCGACATCAAGCAGTAACATTGAAACAATACCCAGGATTTGTAGGTAAATTTATTTAATGTCAGATGAGCCCTAAGTATCAATTGTTCCTCAAAATGTCACACCCTGATCTCTGGTGGTCCAGGGCTTATATGGGATAAGCAAGCAGGAAGCACAGAGGCAGAATGACTTTTCCATTGGAGATTGGTTCTGACAATATGCATCACAGTGACCAGCTCTTTCTAAGAAACAAAAGCAACAAGAACAAAACCATAACTATTACGTTGAGAAGCTAACAAACTGAAGTATAGTGGCAGGGTAGTGGGCGGTCATCTTCTGCTACACCACAACTTCATCACTGTCATGAAAACAAGCTTGAGGCAGCCCACTGACAGCTGTGCATCAGAGAAATACCATCTCACCTGAAGCCAACTTCAGTGAGCTCGATGCATTGAATCCCAACCTAGGAGCAAGTGAAGGGGAACAGCCAAGCCTGCACTAGGTTAGCAGAACTTCCCAGCTGACCAGAAGATACCGGAGAAATCACCAAGTGCTTACTATTTTAAAACTTCTTATTTTGCAGTGTTTGTTGTTACTACATCAATAGCTTACTGATACAGGTATTACCAGAGTGGACCAGCTGTATATCAGCCACAATGACTAGAAATATATTTACACTTTGATGAAAACATAACGTATATCAAAAATTTTTTGAGAAAGAAACAGCTAGAAGAGGAGGTGAAGGAAAGAGAAAGTATACTATAATAGTTACAAAACTAGGTTAGTTTTTATTTCTCCTCTAAAAAACCAAATGCAAAAACCAATTCAAGATAAAAATGTGGGAAGTTTTTAAAGCACAGGTTATAAATCTATTACAGTTAATAAAATTTGTGCACTTAGATGATAAACGTTTTATATATGCAAAGATATAGGAATTATACCTATATTTTCTTAAAAAAATTAACTAAACACATAGTTTTGATGTGATAAGTTATAAATAAAGACAATAATAGTTTTTAAATAATAACTTTTTTCAGTGTAAAATGCTCTCTCATGTCTAAAACAGTACAAAAACAAGTATGACTGCAATTTTTATTAAATTACTAGTCTGCTTCAAGCACTACTTGTGCTTCACATAATCTTTCATCACTGCAAAACTTCAAAAATTAACATTAGTTAATTTCTTAATTCCATAACAACACTAAGAATGGAAAGGTCATGACATAAAACAGTTGGCATTTAGAACTTATACCAGCTACAAGTGATATGGTCAAATAATTGTTGTAATTTTAGATCTAAACACGATACCAATTCTAAAATAGTTGCTGAAGGAGCTGTGGAACATAGCAAGTAATGATGGTCTGAATTCAAAATCTACACTGTATTTATAATATTGAGATATTGTATATGAAGGATATGTTGTTTCTCATCTATTTTCACCATTTTTATAGGAAACATTTATTTTAAAATTCATAATTAATTAAAAGGATAATATATAATGGTATATATGTTATGTTATATATTAGATATCATTTTAAAATTACTGAATCTCTATTGAATAAAATTGACATAGTAAAACCAGAAAGCAAAATTGATATCAAACATACATAAAACACACAAAAATGAAACTAAGTTGTCAGATTTTAGTACACATAAGTGGTTTAAGCTCATCCACAAAGAGAAACATTAACTAATTTTTAAAATAGTATTTAAATGTTGAAATATATCTTTAAAGTGAAATAGAAATACCACATATGGGTCAATGAGACAAGGTTTATTAAATACATATTACTGCATGCATAGATACAATAATAAGTTCAAAGTGAGTATTCATATATACATAATATTTTAGAACTCTTAATAAAGTAAAAAGCACTTGTGCAAATCATGTCATAGCACTGAGTTATATGACGGACAGAGAAGAGAGATACTGCCAAAAATGTATACATACCTCAATGGTTCCTTGACAAATTGGTTAGGGATTGCTTAATTTTTTAATTTAATTTTCTTTCTTTTGTACTGTGTAGGCCTGCCATCGGTCTCTCCACTTAGAGACTACTACAATAGTCTTCAGATTTTCTCTGATGCACTGTCACAATCCACTGACATAATCCCCACAGAGAGGTCTAAATATTATTCTCAGGCCTCAAATCTGAGCTCATGGCCCTGAAATTAAAACTCATCACTTTTGTGAAATTACAGTACTATAAATTTAACATAGCTTAAGATCCTGAATGGCCTCATCCGTGTCTCCAAACACAGGCTAGATTTAAAAATCTCTTCTGTGGTGGTAAAGCTTGGTTATCAATTTGACTGAATTGAGAAACACCCAGCAAATTTGTAAAACACATTTCTCAGTGTGTGTGTGTGTGTGTGTGTGTGTTTCTAGAGACAACTGGCCTTTGGTCAGAGAACTGAGTGGAAATCTCTGCCTGCGTATGGGCAGCACATCAAGCTTGTGGCCCTGCTGGAACAGTCAGCGGAAGAGGGACACACACACACACACACACACACACACATGCCCAGACAAGCTTGAATCTCCTAACCCGCAGATTTTAGCCTCCAGGTACTTCAGCCTTTGCATGTGGACTCGTTCCAACAACTCTCCAGGGGGCTTTCAGGATTTCTGCATCCTACATAGGCTCAATCCCTGGGCTCCCTTGTTCTCCATCTTTGTGGCCTTCTTTCTGTGGCTCCCCAGCCTGCAGAGAGCCTTTATGGAACTATCAAATGTCTGATCATGTAAGTCAATCTAATAAATCCCCTTTTATAATTATACATAACGTTCTATTGGGAAGATATTTATTGCTGCCCAGGCTCTGCCTGAGAGTTAGTTTTTGAATAGGTCTGAGGTAGGCCCAGAGTTCCCCAGGTGGCTCCTAAGCAACCCTGCTTCAGGAGCCCCTGTCTTTGTTCCTTTGTTATTTCCAGTTCCACCCCACCCCTCACTCTCAACATGTCTGCTGCCCTGATCCCTCGTGCCTTAAACATGGGTTTCTATGTCTTGCTCTAGAGTTTTGCCCAGATTTTTGCTCCACCCTAGAGCATCCCACATCCTACCAGGATAACTCCTGCTCTGCATTGAGAGCTAATTCACTCCTCACTGTTCCAAGGAACCCTTGCCGACATTCCCAGGTAGGCAACAGACACATCTTATTTATAATATTCGTTACTATTTTGTATGATTCTTTCAAAAAACTCTTTTCCCTCTATATTGTGAGCTTCATAAGATTGGTTACAATATTTTTCTTATTCAGTACTGCCTAATTTTCTGCTAATGCAGTACTGCCTAACATTTATTGAGTGAATGAATGATTCCTACACCAATGAGTAGCTTAATTCACATAGACCTTGGTTGCAAATTATATATAGGTTATTATGTAATTTCACACATGTATGTTTGTAAAGATGTGGTGAAGCTACTGGGTAGATGCACCAAAGAATGATTGGAAGTTATATTCTACGTTAGCACAAATATTTCAAGATCATTGAAATATTTTATAATTATTTTTCCATATTTGCTAAAACATAAATCTATAAAATCTTTTTGTTTCTCCAGTGAAAAGTTGTGATTGCAAAACTAGTGATCTGTGAAATCAAAAGCTAGATACATGTATATTACGAGAAATATTTTATTGAGATTCTTTGTTAGGTTTTTTCCTATTTTTTTCTTAAAATTGCTTTGATACAAAATGTTACCTCAAAATGATTTATAGAAAAATTTTAAAACACTAATTCTTTGGGAAAAGAATAATTAAGTGAAAAACCTAATCACAAATTGCTTTCAAGTGTGATAAATAAGAAGAAACAATAAATAAAAATGAATTATTAAGTTTTCCAAACCAGAACAATTTAAATTAAATAAACCCTCAACTCAACTGCCATCTCACTTAGAAAAACAAAGGTCCCGGACAGACAGACTATTTGAATAGCATCTGTCCTGGATTGCAAGTATCCTTAATACAGGAATGACAGGGAAGTGTCAGAATAATGAGTCAGAGGACAAACTTAGGCAACCCACAGATAAGGTTATTTAATGGAGCTTATCTTATCAAGAAAATTAAGGATAGTGAAGCCACAGTACCCTGTGACACACAAACCCTGAAAGGTCACTGAATCTTGCAGGCCAGGCTTAGAGCAATTCCTTTTCAGAAAGGCATCATACTTAAAACTAGAAGCCTGTTTATAAAAGCAGAACACTTTTTCTGTAAAGAGAACGCATGGAGCTAAAAGACTGAGCTGTGCTTTGCTTGGCTTAATCAATTTTAGAGAAAGTAAATTGTATGTATTCTTGTTTATACAACTTGCTTGTCACTTAAAAATATTCTTTTCAATTATCAGTGTATGCTTATATAAATTTAACACTAACAGGACTGTATTAAAATATACTCATGAAGCCTTTCTTTTTTCACCTGTAACTTTTTCATTCACTGAGGGCTGCCATGCATGGTCATGCAAATTGCTAACTGCAAACATCAGATCACATTGTTATACATAAATTAGTTATCAATTGTTGCATAACAATATTACCACACATTTGACAGCTTAAAACACATAAGTTACTTCTCTCACAGTTCCTATAGATTTGGGAATCTGGTAATGCTTGCACCTCTGCTTAATGTCTCTTAAGACTGCTTGTGGGATTTTCAGCAACACTCAGGTTCTTGTGGTCATATGCCTGTAATTTTTAGTGTCTGGAAGTCTCTGGCTTTCATTTAAAATGAGGCTTGAGGTCATCCTCAACTCTGAGAGGTCCCTTGCAGTTCCTTGTCATGTATGGTTTGCCAACATGCCTACTTGCTTCTTCACAACCAGCAAGGGAAACACAGATTGCAGAAAGATGGGTATAACAGTCTTCAGGAGCATAACCACAGGCAGTGCTTTACTTTGCTGTATTATTTTGGTTGGAAACTCATATCAGTTTTCACCCACATGTAAGTGGAGGAAATTACAATGGTACATAACAACAAAGAGGGTGGAACCCTAGGGACCACTGAGAATGTGTCCACCCTAGTCAATGTGAGTGATGCTTTTGGAATGGTACAGTAACTAACATGTGTGGCCATCTTTGCTACCCTGCTTATCAGTGTCAACATCCCCTCCATGTCACCAGGAAATTCATTGTGAGGCCCTAACATGCATCTTTCACACTTTTCCATGTTCATAGAGTTTTGTATGCACATATAATATTGTTTAGTGTACAAGTCAGAGATTGATTCTTCCTTCTTTTCTTGATCTTGTTTTTCTTAGTTGAAAATATTGCATAGAGAAAAGAGCTATAGGGCCTGGGATATAGCTCAGAGGCACAGAGCTTGCCTGGCAAGTGCAAGATCATGAATTTGATTCCTGGTACCAAAGGAAACCCCCCCCCCCAAATGCTACTAATCAACTATTTCATCTTTACTATACTTTTATTAAATATATTTGCTATATTTTTCTAATGGCAACATAGCATTCCAAAATGTGAGCACACCATTATTTATTTATTATATAGTATACCCCTGTAAAGTTGTGAATCAGAGTTCACAGCCTCAGTTGTTTACAGATTTTTTTTCCTTAGAACCAAACTAATAATTGTTGCAAGTTCACAGAAACCCCAAGTATCTTCTGTGGTTGTATTTTTGACAGGAGATTTGCAAGTAGCCAGTCCAAGAGTGCTACTCAGTTCTCTGTTGCTCACTGACTGCTACTGTAACCCATCTCCACAGATGCACAGCATCATAAAGGCCACTCTACTGCAGGTAGCTGACCCCAGTACTCTCGGTTTTGTTCTTCTTAAACCCCTAAAACTCCTGAGACGCTGCCAAATGACCTACATCTTCTAAGGCTTTGTTAATACAATATTTTATTAGCTTAAATTGCATAACTGTGAGAGACATAGCGTATGTAGGGTTTAAACTGTAGAATTAGGCATTTATAGGCATTTTTCTGACCATATCTGAAATTCTTGGTTTTTCACGATTTGCAAGTGCTCTAAGAATATAATCTTCATGAATTTCAGGGGTTCATTGTACCATTAAATAATATTTTTAACTACCCCAAAGTGAACATACATATATATTCATTACATATATCTATTTATATAAATATATATATATATATGCAAGATGAAGTCTAAGGAATATGATTGCAAGATTAAAATATGCAGTGTATTCTTACTATATTCTAAGATGGAGCTAAATTCTTTCCAAATCAGCTTGGACATTTTTACAAATTATCCATATTGCTACCTTCTCTAGTCTTAGCTTTTAAAAACTGTAACCAGTGTAGTGGGTTTGAAGCTATATCTTCATTTTTCTTTTAAATTGTATTGTTCAGGGCACTCTAATTTGGAGAATTTTGTGCATGTTCTTACATTTACTTAAGAATATGCATTGGCTGACTATGGTGACACTGACCTGTAATCCCAGCGCTTGGGAGGGTGATCACCTGATGTTGAAGCCAGCCTTGGGCTGTATAGTCAGTTTAAGGCCTGAACTACATAGGAGACCCTGTTTCAAAAAAACAACAAAAAGAATACGCATTTAGTACTTACCATGTTCTCACACACTGCTCTGCAACAGGGAACACAGCAATGAAGAAAGCAGGTGATGAACCATTCGTGCACTTGCAGAGTATGCATGTTATTGCATGTGCTCTGTCTGTCCAAAAAGGAAACATATGCCAGGGATTTAGCTCAGCGGTATAAGTGCCTGCCTGACAAGTGCAAGGTGGTGAGTTGGATCCCTGATATCAAAAAAAAAAGAAAAAAAAAAGAAAAAGGAAACATGTATTGTTTCACCTTTTGCACTTATGTGAATTGCCTATTCATTTCATTTTCCCACTTTTTATTAACTTACACATCTTTTTTCTATTAACTTTTAAAGATTCTTACTATAGTATATTGTTTACATAAACTATGCTCTGCCATCTTCTTGGCAAAATTTTTCAATTATCATTTTTCTGTTGTCTAAAAATGTTTAGATCTTAATGCAGCTAAAATACCTACAGATATTTTTAAATCTTCTGGATTCCCTAAACTTATAAGGCCAACTCAAATTTTTACTTGTCATATAGTCTTATGGATTTTTTGAACTTTTTAAATAGTTTACTTTTTACACTTATTTAAATGAAAATTTTCATTTATTAAAAAAATAAATGTATACAGCATTAGCTTTTCTATGCAATTATAAGTTACTTATATGTACTGGGATTTACATCTGGATTCTGTGTTTTATTTCTCAATAATAGCTGTGTAATATACTCCAATTTTTAGTTTATTAGTACCTATGTGTAGTACATAATATTTACATTCCTTGTGGGAAGTTGGTACATACACATAACCCATCTTAATTTTTTTTTATGCCCTTTCCCTTCTCTCCTCCTTCCTTTCACCCATCCTTTGATGCCCTGCTCTTTTTTTTTTTTTTTTGGTACATGTTTGCAGTACACAATTGCACATTTAATACTTTACAAAGCAAATCGGCCTGCTGCTTTCCTACTTTTAACTGTTTTTAGCTATATATCTAAGTCAGTTTCCTCTCCATTTGAACTTTAAGAACTTTTATCTAATCAAAAAAACTACTGAAATTCAAATTGAAATTGTATTGAATTTGTATATTTATACTTACATTGTTATGATAGTTTTATTTCATTTCTGGAAATAAGGTATACATTCTCATTCTTAATTTTTTATGTTTTAGTAAATTTTAAGACTTATTACATAAAGATTTTTATGCTTTTCTGGCTAAATTTTTAAGTGTTTAAGGGATGTTGCTTGTTAAATGGTATGTTCACCCTTGCTCTTTTAGGGTATTATGGTTACTTGATAGCTTAGGATCTGAGAATTTTCAGTTTTCAGGCTAGAGTCCATCTTTGAGACAACTTTTTTTCTAGTATCTGTCTATTTTTGTTTCTACCACCAGTTTGTTTTCTTCTAGAAATATATTGTTCATGGGACTGGCTACTGACTTTATCCTTCAAATCCCCCTTGTCATCTTTGTGTTTCTTTGCTGTACTCTTTAAGATATTTTTTCCATTTAATATCAATGTAGATAATTCAGGTCATAACACTGATGATCCTTTTGATTATTTTTGCAGCTGATTTTGTTCTTTTTCAATTTTTTTGCATTGATCAGTAGTTCATTAAATTTTCTTCTTTTTTCCCCATAATTTATACACCACCTGCAGCAACCCAGGATCACCAGGGGCTTATCCTGAGTTTTATTTTTATTGTTGTTGTCTGCTTGCAGCTTGAGCCTATTGGAATGAATGATTCTTTTCCTTTGGTAATTGGCTCACAGGTTGGGCTCTCATTTACCTTACAGGATCTTTGTTGCACAAGATAAATATATAACAATAATGTAACAATCTTTTGTTTAGGCAACAGGAAACTACCTTTGTCATCTTAGTTTTTCCCTGTAGGTTTAAGAACTGGAAGGACGTGGGCCCTTGTCCATGTTTTCCCAGGTCCTGCACTTGCACTTGCACTCTTAGGCACTGGTCCTCTCTCTGAGTATCCAGGAGGAGCCTGTTGTGTCTGCTGCTCAGCACAGACTTCCTAGCGCTGGAAACCACGTCTCCATTTATCCACAGGGAAGACAGACTTTGGCGAGCTCTCTACAGAGTGTTACAAAATCTCAACTCTTCACTTTCAAAGTTCTCTCTCCTTCAGAAGAGCAAGTTAACTACAGTTTGGAAATTGTAGGAAGTTTCTAATTTTCCTTTTCATAGAACAAACACCCTTTATGCCATTTTCAGCATCTTATCTCCTATCTTTCTAATTTTCTGTCTGGAATTGTGTGCTATGTGGAGAAGGGATGGCTCATCAGTGTTTCCAATATAGACTTTCAAGTCACGCACTTTTGCATTTTGTTTTAAATCTGTAATGGTGATGGACACTTCTAAAACAAAGAAATAATGGGCTCTGAAATTTCTTCCTATCCAGTTTTCTTTGCTATGTTCTGTATTCTCAGGAATTTCTCCAGGTCATTAAAGAATTACATTGATGCCTAATTTTTATGTAATTCATTTAAAGGCAATTATCTGGTTTTTCAAGCTATAAAAATATAATTCTGAGTCTGAGATTTCTGCAGACTCTTCTTTCTGAAGTTCAAGAAAGCTGTATTCTGCTACACTTTGGTTCACAGCCCCTCCTGAGGAATTCTGATAGTTAGATTTCAGTTAAAGCCTGAAATGGAATTGTGGTTATTTATGCTTATTTACCCTCATTCCTGCGCCTTTGCTTCAGCAGAAGAGCTTAGCAATGCAACAAGCTATCTAAACTGACGTGTTTGAATACAGCAGCACTATGAGTCAGGGGACTATTATAGAATGAAAAAGAAAAGAAAAAAATCGAAAGAAGTCACATTTGCTTAATTCTTTGTTAGGTTTAAATAAAATGTATAATAAATTTTTAAAACTTACTTATTAGTTCTGTTTTCATTAAGAGGTCTAAGCTGAACTGAGTCACTATACCTTCTCCCTCTAGGTATATGGAGGTAAAACCGAACAACTAAAATTGAACACATTCAAGGTATACAGCATTTTGCTTTGATATACACATGCACTGAAACGATTGCCATGACTAATATATCTATCATTTTAAATAGTTACTGCATGTATATGTTAAGAATACTAATTAAGATCTTACTCTCTTATGAACTTTCACATAAACAACACATTATTGACAATAGACACTTTCTGTATGTTGATCTCCAGAACATACACACTTTATTACTGAAGCTTTGTAGCCTTTGACCAACAAGTGCCCATTTTTCCTACTTCATAGTTCTTGTCAATCACTATATTTCATTCTCCCTGCTGATGTGTTAATCTTTGTCTTTATATATTTAGGTGCTCTAGTAGTGAGTGCATTATATGTTTGTAATTGTCAAATCTTTTTCACCAATTAACATTTTGCAATTTTACAATGACCTTCTTTGTGGCTTTGGACAGTTTTTTTAAATTTTTATTTTAAAGAGAATAAAACAAAAGAGGGCAGAACAAAGCAGATCAGAACAGAAATAAGCAACACAACACTTTACAATAAGACAACAGGACATTAACAGTCGCTATCACAATATCTCTTACTCTGCTATAGTTGAGCATAGTTTCAAATACAATAATATCAAACATAACACAATAGTATAAAACCATTCAAGAGGATGAAAGAATTACAAGACATTCTGAAATGAATAACTATGATCAATGGCTACTATAATATCTCATTTTCAATAAAAAAATTTGTTTATACTATCACATATATTAAAATCTCAATAAGACAAAACATGATAGAACCGAAGGTAAGAGAAGAGTAGAAGCATGGTAGGACTTCTAAGCAAGACAATATTAAATCAGCAATGGCTGCCATAACGTTTTGTTTTCTGCAAAACAGCTGTTCATACCATCATATAATAAAGTCAAACAAAACAGAATAAAACCATTCCAACTGATGATTGAAAAATTTGAAAGACTTCAAAGCTATCAGATGGGGACTCATGCTTGCCATAAAGTTTTATACACTCTTATCAAATCTCATACTAGGGAGACTTATATGGTATTTACCCTTGTGAGTTTGGTTTATTTCGCTTAAGAGAATGGTCTCAAGTCATGTCCATTTATTTATAAATATCTCTATGTGATCATTCTTTATAGCTGAGTAGTACCCCATTGTATAAAAATGCCACAACTTTTTTATCCATTCCTCAGTTGATGGACACTTAGGTTGTTTCCCAGATCTGGCTATTACAAATTGTGCTGCTATAAACATGGGTGCACATATACCACTGAGGTATGATGTTTTCAGTTCTTCTGGGAATATGGCTAGAAGTGGAATAGCTGGGTCAAATGGGACTTCCAAACCCAGCTTTTTGAGGAATCTCCAGACTGACCTCCACAGTGGTTGCACCAGTCGACACTCCCACCAACAGTGTAGAAGAGTTCCTTTTTCCCCACAGCCTATCCAACACTTGTTGTTGGTTGTATTTTCTATCTTGGCCATTCTTTCTGGAGTGAGATGGAATCTCAGTGTGGTTTTAATTTGCATTTCTCTCATGACAAATGATGATGAACATTTTTTCATGTATTTATTTTCCATTTGTATTTCTTCATCTGAGAACTGTGTATTCATTTCAGATGCCCATTTTTGGATTGGGTCTTTGAATTTCGAGGGACTGATTTTTTTTAATTCTTTATAAGTTCTAGACAAAAGTCCTTTGTCTGAGGAGCTGTCTGTGAAGATTTTTTTCCCAATTTGTGGGTTTTCTTTTCACTCTGCTGGAAACCT
>PVJX010032359.1:0-20492 GCA_004027295.1 Dolichotis patagonum
CCCAAGCATAGAAAAAAGAAATGATATGCAGAGGTATGAAGCATACAGAACTCCAGCCACCTAAAACCCAAACAGAGCTACACCCAGACACATAATAATCAAGATCCCAGAAATTCAATATAAGAACAGAATATTAAAAGCCATCAGAGAAAAGAAACAGATCACCTATAAAGGAAAACCCATCAAAATCACGGCAGACGACACAGACCATCAGGTCAAGAAGAGCTTGGAGTAAAGTAATTCAAGCGCTGAAGGAGAACAATCTCCAGCCCACATTGATGTATCCTGCAAAACTCTGTCTAGAAATTAATGGAGAAAAAAGATGCTTCCATGACAAAGAGGCACTAGGACAATTTGTGACCACCAGTCCAACCCTACAAAAAATACTGAAGGACATTCTAGGGAGACAGAACAAGAATATGAGCATTTCAGGGACAGTGGCAGAGAGGCCTCAGTGAATGAGGCAGACAATGGAATGGAAGAGAAAAATAGACTATCAATGGCAGAAAAATAGAATAGCAGAAATGAGGCAGAGAAGATTGGCTATAATCTCTAGTATAGAGGGCCTCGAAATATTAACAGAGAGAAACACAGGCAGAGTAGATCAGGAGATAAGGTCCATTGAGCTGCTCTATATAGGGAGGCAGTGGGACCCAAAACAAGTAGTGCACCCCATGGGAGTGAAAGGGGAGGAATTGTCTAAAAAAGGGAGGCAGAGGATACTGTTAATGGGGTAACAAGATTTAAAATTTACATTATTCTCACCACTCTGCTTGGATGGATTACGTGCTGTTCCAGTTTGTCTACTTACACTAGACTTGAGGATATGGTCAGCCATCCCAAAAATAAGAGGACCTATTATGGTAATCATCCCTAATTTTCCTATCAACTTAATCTGAAGCCCTTTATAACTTACACTGTCTTATTATGACTTATTTGAATCTGGTTTGTTAGATTGCTACTTTGTTTTGACTGATTTTATTTAAATCTGTTATGATGGATAGCATCAAGTCTAAGTGTATAGGCAACTACACTGAAGATGACAAGATTCACTAAGATACCCACTCTGGTTTGATTATTACTTGCTTTTGAAGTCTTATAATATCTCCAATGCTTTGTTTTTATTAATGTTGTTATATACTGCTGAGACACCATGGTAACCATTGTAGATCACCTTGTATTGTGGTTTTATGTGACTTTTTTGCCTCATGCTTTTCTAGGAATTGTTTTGTTTTATCTTGCTTTGTTTTGTTTTTCCTGCTAATACAGAAATGATAGATATGCAGGTAGAGACTCATGCATGTGTAGAGCTTATAAACAGTTTACGAGAACCAACTATATAACACTTGTTGAAATGAACAACTACTTTGAAGAAAAAGAGACACTACAATACCCAGTGCTGACTACATAATGTCATGATGTGAAGTCCAGCAAAACTATCACTTTTTGTTCAAAGTGATCTTAGCTTGCTTTGTCTTGTTTATGTTCAACACACATTAAGGTATGGACAGCTGTTTTGAGGAGAATGAGAGACACTATGACAGCCATTCTTGGCTTCCCTAATGTCTGGTCTTGAAGACCTGAAATGCCCTCCTCATCCTGCTCAGATCAATTCCATACTAGGTTGTTTCATGTGAATTCCCTGTATGTGACAATGTGGACAACTATTTGGAAGAAAACAAGAGTCAATATGATAGAGAGTGAATATCTCCGATTGTCTAGTTTTGAAATTTTTGTCTCTTACATTGCTTTCTCGTGATCCACTTTGCTCTGTTTTGTTGTTTAATTCTACCCTTTTGATATAATTGCATGTATATTTGCATGGGTAAGATGAATGACCATATTGCTGTTTTTGTCAGATTGTGGAGCAGAACTGTTAACAGTCTCACTGTTTGAATGTCTACTTTACATGTTTTAACTTTGTAAACTGAACAACTATTTCCAAGAAGTCGTATGTAATTTGTCAAGCAATAATTTCTTAGGGGTTTTTTTGTTGTTGTTTTTTTCCTTTTTTCCTTAGAATACTGTATTGTCGCTACCCTTTATTCTGTTTTGTTTTGTTTTGTTCTTTTCTCTTTAAATAAAATTGTTTTAAAAAAAAAAGAAAAAAAAATATCCTACTTCTTGACAGTTGTACGCTTCTTGGATGTACCAGCCATAGTGCTAATGGACAAAGCTCATCATGAAGCAGCTTCTCAGTAATATCAACCAAACTAAATCTAATATGGCTTGATAGAATATTTATGTAGTATATTTGGTATTTATGTTTTCAATGTTCTTGTCTTCTATAAAATCCCCCCCACCCCAATCTTTTTGAGACAGGGTCTCACTACACAGTTCAGGCTGGCCTTGAGCTCACTTTGTAGCCCAGATTGGTCTCAAACTTGTGATGATCCTCCTGCCTCAGCCTCCCGAGTGCTGGGATTACAGCATGCATCACCATGCCTGTCTTGAAAAATCTTTAAAAACTAACTTCTTTTTTTCTCCCTTTTTACCAACCAGCAGTCTAAATCACACTAGCTTTAGGAGCAGCAATAGGAAGATTTTTATGCTAACACCTAAGGAGTACAATGCAATGTCAATCCTGTCAATGAAAATAGAATGAAGCTAAGTGTTTGGAAATCCCTTTAGTACTCACATTCTAACCAAGACGTACATGAATCATTCACAATGAGCAGTAATCTTCAGAAAATATTTCCCTCCACAGTGACATATTTAGCTGCAAAACAGTAGTTAAAAATAAATACAAGCATTGGTACTCATTTAGCAGATAAAGATTACCAAAGTTTGAACAATGAACCACAGAAAATAAACAAAGACATCTTACATATGCTGCCAACCCTTCATCTTATAGAACATTTAACACCCCATGAAGTGATGGAGCTGTTTACTGGAAGAGACAAGCCCATAACCCTGTGGATCTTCTTCCTTTCCCTCCCTATCCTGGTTAATTACTACGTTGGGTCTCTAGAGATCAGAAAGAAGTTCCATCTTAATTTCATGACTTGAATAATCTCAAGGAAAATTTCTTAAAGTAAGCTCTTTAAAACTGAAAAATAAAAGCCCACAAGTCCAGAGAAAAAAGGAAAAGACAGCACACACACACACACACATACGATTAGTATAGACAAGTTAACTAACTTGTCCCTATAGATAAGTGAGAAAACACTGCCCTAAAGCTCTAATCACAAGGCCTCATCATTTCCTGTTCTTTTTCAGAACACAAATGATCAAAACCTGCAGTTCCCTTTACTACTCCATGTTCATTAGAGACAGTCGGTATCAAATATTAAGTGGCTAAAATACTATACGTGGTGGTGCATGTCTGTAATTCCAGCACTTGCGAGGCTAAGTCAGGAGACTCATTCAAAGTTCGAGGAGAGCCTGGATTACATCGTGAGTTTAAAGGCCAGCCTGAACTCAACAGTGAGACCCTGTCTCAAAATATATACATACATACATACATACATACATATACACAAAAAATAAAATTAAGTTATAAAACAAAATAAGCAGAAAACCCTGCAAAATTTAGCAGTGAAGTGAAGGGTTGCAATGTGATACAACCTCAAGTTTGTCAGATCTATTTACCACCTCATACAAGGTTTGCCCTGCTAGAAGGACTGCTAGTTGAAAACCAGCAGAAATGATTAGCACATAGTAAGATGCAGGCTGGTGGGTACAATTACAAGACATGGAAATGATAAGTTTTATGGATGTTAACCTAATAATTTAAACAGAACCTCCAAAATTACCTATATACAAATATTAAGAAAATAAAGGCTGGATTGCTAAGAGATACAGAAAGGAAATTAAAAACCACATTTCTCACAATGAGTGCTTCCTGAATAACTGAATAACACAAAAAAATCAAAGTTTTTAACAAAAGGGAGAAAATAAATCCAGACACATGAAAATGTGGATGGAAGAAAAGCAGGAAGGCTTGGCACTGAAAAAATAACAAAACTATTGGGTTTCCCTCTCTCATCTTTACATCCTGGGGACAAGCAGAAGTGACAGGGTCCTTTACAGACAGACTGAGATACACTGGCACTGCAAACAGGAGGGAGAACACGGTACAGGGTCCCCTTTAAAAGATGCAGGAAAATGCGTTCCAACACAATTAAAGATTGAGTTTTGGGCCTTTTTTTTATTGTACTTTAAAATAAGTGGAGTTTAAAGCAGCCTATCAACCCTGTAGTTTCTGTACTCCCACTGTCCCCAACACTACCACTGCTAAGGAATTTTACAATTGTATATACACACATCTTCATGGCACCACATCACACACAGTTGCGCACTGTTTCCCATATACCTTTGTCTGTGCAATATATGGAGGATATTTTTATGAGTACATAAAGATTTAAGTGTCCTCTTTTTATTTAATGCCTGCATAATAATGACATACCATAATTTAACTAAGCATGCATTAGTGAACTAGTAGATAGTTGTCAGCTGTGTGGGTACCCTACCCCATCACACTGTCACAGTATACAGTTATTTTCATTGGTTTGCAATTTCGACAAGTGGAATGGGGTTGTTTGCAGTGCTAGAGTCAAACTCAAGGGTGCTCTACCACTAATCTATATCCTCTAGTCCTTTTTATTTTGAATCTCCCTATATTGTCCAGGATAGGCTCAAACTTGCAAGCCTCCTGCCTCACCCTTCCAAGTCACTGGAATTAGAGGCCACAACCCCATGCCTGGATAGGAGTAAAACTACAGACCCAAAGGGATGTTACCTAATTTTAGTGGACAGAGTCTAAGTGTCCCCCAAAAGGGTATCTGCATCCAGTTACTTTCTAACTACCATCATATGAGCAGACCTGTCCTTGAGCTTTCACCAACGTTGGTAATTAAAGCTACTGAAGTGAAACAAAGTTCAACTTGAAACACTACCCACTGGCCTCATTGCCATGTGCACCTTAAATGGCCCAGTGCTCTTTTTCAAACTGTTAGCCATGTAGTTCCAGTACTGATGAGGTCACCTAAGGAGAAAGCAACAGGCATTCATTTCACAAGGGTCTACTCTACTCACTGTCGTTTTTCTCTAAAACAACCCTGCATGCGGCCAGGAGTCATGTTCAAAATCACAGAGAGATGAAGCACCTTTCACTGACACTCTCAAAGACATAACCAGCCAATCAGATCTTGCTGAAGTAGGTTGTCTTCAGAACTTATGCAGAAAAAGCTAAAAATAAGAATTTAGTTTGACATGGCGTCATGTTATAAAATGACAAAAAGTATCTTATCTGTATCTCAACACAATGAAAAGTATTTCTAATTCTAAATCTACCCCCCAAATAAGATGTGAGTTTATCTCTCAAATGGATATATTTTAAAATAGCTCCTTAGTCCAAACTACTTTTCCTATTATAGCAAACAAAATCAGTTTTCTCACAGAAGAACTGCATATGTCTAAGTCCTTCAAAAACATTGCTGAGGTGGTGGCACATGCTCGTAATCCCAGCAATTGGGAGGCTGAGGCACCAGATGATCAGTGTAAATTCAAGGCCAGCCTGAACTACATATTGAGACCCTGTCACAAACAAACAAACCAACCCAGATATTCACTGGTGTACTGACACAAGCCTATAGTCCCAGTTACTCAGGAGGCTGAAGCAGGAAGATTGCCTGAACCCAGTATTTCAAGGCCGGCCTATACAATATAGCAAGACCACCTGTCATTAAAACAAACAAACAATAAACAACATTTGCTGGCTGGATGGCAAAGGAGATTGATCCATGAATATGCTAGTTAACAGAAGTCACCCAAAGATAAATATCTGACTGCAGTCTCCCAAAGACAATTAAGGACTCCCAAGGACAATTAAGAATTCATTCTGCTGCTGAAAAGGAACCAGTAACACCAGCTTAAAAGGAACAGAATGCAATATAATCAACAGCACCATTATCTGGACTGTAAAACCAGGACTAAATAACCACATGTTGAAGAATGACAGAGGATAGCAACTCGTAACACCTACCTACGACCTATGTGGTACTCAGTCTCACAAAGTCACTCAGCTTCTGAGCTCCCTTCCCTAAAGCATACCCCCCCCACCGCCCAAGAATCAAGACCTCACAAAATATAAGTCCTAAATCCTAATGATCAGAGAATAGATTTATGAGTTTGACTCTCACCCTTATTAATCATTTACTTGGGCAGCTCATTTGGCTTCTTTGTGTTTTGGTAGCCTCAGTGTACAAAGGGAGCAGCAGTAACTGTATCTCAGGGTTCAGCAAGGGTCAGTATTAGCATCATTGCTTCATGAACAAGTTCCTCAAATTTAAACAAGGCATATTTATTAGTCTCACATTATCAGTTTCTAAACTACAAAGCTACAATTACATCTCTTCTATCTTGAGAAGTGTTAAGCACAAAGTAACTTTTAATCTTTAATATACTTAGGTAGTTGGTATATTGATGGTAGCAACTACTAATGAGGGAATTATAAATCTGTAACTTGTTCCACAATAGCATCCAGCCCAAATTCCCTGCTGGTGCACCCATTCTTAACACTTTAAATTGCTACTCCAGCCAGGCACAGCAGTGCACACCTCTAATCCCAGCACTCTAGGAGGCTAGAACAGGAGGATCCAAATTTCAAGCCCAGCCTTGGCAGCTCAGCAAAAACCTGTCTCAAAATAAAAACTAAAAACTAAATTTAAAAACAAGGTGAGGATGTTGCTCAATGTTAAGGCTCTGGCATTAATTCCAAGTATGGGGATCAAGGGTTAACTGAGGGCTGAGGGCGTACCTTGGTAGTAGAGCATTTACCTAGCATGGGCAAGGCCTTGGGTTTGAGTTCAGTATTGAAGGGGGTGGGGGTCAGAACACAAAAAGTTCCATGTAAATGCTGAACAAATAAATAAAACTTCAGACTCTTACTAGACTAAAAAAGTATTAAATAGATCACTCCACAAAAACCCTGTTCCACTAGTTGAGCGCAGGGAGATTCCATGGGATTGGGTAAAGGCTCTGGAATAGAGAAAACTTAAGTTTGAAGCCCAGTTCTATCATTTCATATGTCTACCTTAGGTGAAGGGGGAGATTGATCCTTGTTAGTAATCCAGAAAATAGATGCAGACTAAGTCAATCAGAATCTTCGTTCTACCAAGACCTCCCATTGGTTCACATACACATCAAAGTTTGATAAGCACCAGCCCAGGAGATATTCTCTAAGCCCTGCCTTCTCTTTTCCCTTCCCACTGAAAACACTGGAAACGATCACATTTACATTACAGGGTAGTTGAGTATTAACAGATGTCAAATATTTACCAAACCTTCACCAATGTATCTTACATATGCTACTTCATTTAATCTTTTCAATCACTTTACTATGTATTTTTTCCACCATAAAAATGAAGAAAGCAAGGCATGCTGATTCAACCCGCACTTGGCAGACTGAAGCAAGAGGATTCCAAGTTCAAAACTAGCCTAGACACTGTTCTCAAAATAATATTTTAAAATGGCTGGGGAGAAATCAAGCACTGTGTGCACACCTATAATCCCAGCCCTTGGGAGGCTCAGGCAAGAGAACTGCCATTGAGTTCAAGGCCAGCCTGGGCTACATAATAAAACCTTGTCCAAAATAATGGAGGGAGGGGTAACAGAACTCAATGGTACAATGCTTGTCTAGTATGGTAAAGTCCTGGATTCTATCTCCAATACCCTCCTCCACACAAACACAAAAAGATTAAGAAAATGTCAGGTTGCAGCACTCTCCAAGATCACTGTTAGTGAATAGTTCTCAAATGTGGCGCTGTCTTCTGATTCCCTTAGTCGCAGTAATGCACAAATAATCTGATGCATGCAAGATAAGAGTGGGCATGAAAGCTGGAAAGGAGAGAATCCTTGTGCCCACAGGACTTGAAACAACAGTCTGAAACAACAAATCCAAAACTATACTTATGCATGAAATGACTCAGTTGTGCTTATCCTGAATTGGTTTTCAGATGAGTATGTGGCATTAAATTAGTAATACTTATTGTAACAGTTGTGCACTAAAACAGACCAACAGTTTAACAATGGCCAACCAGACTATGTAAAAATCCTCAACATAATACAAAAATATGGCTATATGCTAGATTCACTATGGAAAGAAATTCAAAGAAAGGAGATACTTCTCTCTCCCTGAGAAGTGTCATAAATTCTATGATACACTTTACACAAGATGGAATTCTAGATTTTCCATCATCATTTGTGAGTATTAATGTTCCAGAAAAAAACATGTAAAATGAATGTTTAGAATCCCAGTTCAGTGGCTGAGGACATAGCTCAGGAACAGAGTGCTGGATCACCAACCACCACCAAACAAACAAACAAAAAGCCCCCACAAGTTCTACAAGTACTAGACCCAAAGAAATCCTAACCTATGTGAATCATCCTATCACTAGTCTCACTCACCAGGCCAACAGTATCACCGACACAGTATGTCACATTCTCCCTCTCTGCCTTCCCAGCCTCACTGGTCATCTTTCATTTCCTGAAACACAGCAAGCTATCTTTCTCCTCAGGGACTCTGCAGGCTATTTCTTCTGACTAAGCTGACTTCCCTGTTTCTACAGATAGCTTACTTCTTCCTGCCCTTCACGATGTGTCTTAAATGCCACTTCCTTATACCATTCTGATCACTTAAAAGTACATATTCAAATATACTCTCCCAATTTTTAAAATTACATCTGTATTTATATATCCTCAGTTATATTCTACCACCAGCCTGTCTGCTCCTTGTAGGTCTTGTCATAAGCAAAAAAATAAATACATACATAAATAAATAAAAATAAATAAATAAAATTTTTTTGTTTTTTGTTTTTGAGACAGGGTCTTGCTATATATATAGTGCAGGCTGTTCTCAAACTCATGGCAATCCTACTGCTTTAGCCTCTTGAGTCCTACGATTACAGATGACACCACCATTCCCAGTCATGAGTAGTATTTACCTGTTTACATTCTCACCTCCAACAAGATTCAAGTTCCAAGTGGCAGAAATTAATAGTTTCTGTGTTCTCCTTCTGACACTCAACCCAGTCCCTGGCCTACAGTGGGTGCTCAATAAAACACAATTAAATGGCGGGCCATGGTGGTACATACCTGGTAATCCCAGCACTCGGGACCAGGGCAAGAGGACCACCACGAGTTCAAGGCCAGCCTGGACTACACAGTGAGACCTTGTCTCAAAAAAAAAAAAGTGAGAAGAATCACTCAGAAGTGTCAGGGAGGCATATCCCTGACTCAGAATAGTGGGCAAACAAAAAAAGGCTTTAGGAGGTAGTGATACCAGCTAAACCCAAGGGGAAACTGGCTTCCTTCCTTTACATGGCAGCGATAGTAAAATATTCTCTAACACATGAAATAAGATGGCTACTGGAGAGCAGCACATGGCAACTCAGGAAAGAAGACTATAAACCATCTGACAGAGAGTTGTCACAAAGTTAAAATTCAAGTACAGCCTCACTGAATGTATTTAGTACATGTAAAGTAACAGAAAAGGTCAACTCAACCAAAGAATTAAAGAGGCTGGCAGGGAACCACTGACGTCATTGTGGGGAGGGGATGTATCTGCTTAGACAGGAGTCTGCTGATCACAATGAGATTACAGCATCAGTCAGACTATGTGAGGTCAGTACACTTGCTTCATCTCATTGCTTCTGTTCTGGTTCCTTCCCAAACAACCTTCTAGTTATCATACAGATTCCTAGCTATGTTCACCCACAGGAAAGGAACACAACGGCCCTGACCAATAATTCTAATGGCTTTCCGGTCACCATAGAGATTTATGGGTTTGGTTAATCTAAGGTCAGGGAAGTAAACTAGCCCTTAGTTCATGTTCTAAATACCAGAGGGGCAAGTGATAAGGATAACAAAGGACAAAGTTAGCATGAACTCACAGGGAGGGAAAAGGACTTAAGGAAAAATGTCTGAGGATCTGACAGACAGATACAGAGGCAAAGAACAGAAAGACAAGTCAGTGAAAGTATTTGGCAAGTGAATAATAAAGGGACAAAGGTCTTACAGAGAGATATCACACTTAGGATATGTTACATCTGATTTCTGAAGAGCAAGTAAATGAAGATCTCCAGTAGGCATTTGATCATCCAAGAGTGGAACTCAAGAGACGTGGAATTTCAAGTTTGGAAACAAATGCGTGGGTATACCAAATGAAACTGCTCAAGCAAGGTATGTCAACCAACAAGAGATTAAGGGTCAACTAAAGAACCCTTCGCAAACCTGAGAATTAAAAGATAAAAAGAGGAACCTGCAAGGTAGGCTAAGAAATAGAGATAAGTATCTAGAATTTATTAAGGATTTTTAGATTACCAATGCCAGTTTTCAGTAAGTACCCTGTCATTTTTTTTTAAAACAGAGAAAATACAAGCCTTTTGTTTTGTTTTTGGGTTTTGGTTTTGTCTTTTTGACACAGGGTTTCACTATGCACTTCAGGCTGGGTCTGAATTCACTTTGGAGCCTAGGGTAGCCTCTAGTGGTGATCCTCCTGCCTCAGCCTCCTGAGTGTTGAGATTAGAGGCATGCACAATTACATATAGTGAAAATACAAATTTTAAAATGAAAAGAAAGGGCCAGGGATTTAGTTCAGTGGTGCAGCACCTGCTTGGCAAGCATGAGGTCCTGAGCTCAATTCCTGGTACCCCCATAAAAAAAAAAATGAAATGAAAAAGTCTGCATAAAGTTACTGAAACACACACACACACACACACACACACGCACGCGTGCGCGCGTGCACGCATGCAAAAGTTCTTTCAGAATATTATGGTTTCCTGGGACAGGAAGGAAACCAACTAGAACCCCCTTCCTGACTTCTTACCAGTACATCAAAACATACAAAAAAGCTGGTTGAAAGATACAGCTGGCTTGAATTAACCTCAGCTATCAAATGTTCAGGATATGTTCAGGATTTATGCTCACTCGATCACTCTGTCTGTCTTTCGATGCAGTCTTGCTTTATTGCCTGGACTGGCCTCCAATTTGTAATCCTTTTGCCTCAGTCTGAGTAGCTAGAAATACAGAGTATGCCATTTTGTCTGGCACAAGCCTATATCTTAATAATAATTAGCTTTACTTTTGTCCTTTTTTTAAAAGTTGAGCTTAATGAAGTATAATTTACATACAACAAAATTAAGCAATTTTGAGCATATACATTTAATGGCTTTTGACAAGTGCATGCCCTACCTCAATCATGGTACCCATCATTCCTTCTATGTGTAGTAGCCAGATTAACACTTCTAAAATTTTACTTTATATTCACACACCTATGCATAAAACCTTCACTGGCTATATACTGACCATAAGGTAAAGTACAGAACTCTAGGGCTGTGGATATAGCTCAGTGGCATAAGTGCCTGCCTGGTAAGTAAAAAGTCCTGAGTGCAATTTCTGGTACCAAAAAAGAAGAATAAAGAAGCCTCTGCCACCTGGGCTGCTTAACATACCGCTTCTTCTCTGACCTAATCTACCTCAGTCTGCCCACATAAATCTCTTATGCCAATAAAATTGATCAACTGGGTCCAGTGCAATAGCCTGTTCCTCTAATCTCAACTTTTGGGATCAGAGGCCAAATTGGAGGCCAATCTAGGCAATTTTAATTAGACCTCATCTCAAACTAAAAAGGACTAGGGATATAGCTCAGTGGTAGAGTGCTTTGCTTGGCATGTGTAAAACCCTGGTTTTAATCTGCAGTTCTTCAAAAACAGAAACTGATCAGCAAGTTCCAGGGACAAGCCCTGCATTTGTTTTTTGGCTTCAACTTCAAGTTCAATGACATCACATTGGTACACTGAAACCAGCCATAGTGGAATATTTATTATCCCTGAAATCAGCAAGTGCTACAAATCAGAGATTTATTTACTCCAGGGCAGTTGCTCATTATTCACTAGCACACCATGTGTTATTTCTGTATAAAGTCTAGCCTGAATATGGTACTAAATGAAGAGCTTCTTGACATTTTCTTCAAACTCAAAATAAGGACATAGTCTTATCAGTAGAGATGGTTATCAAGACAAGTATAAGATGTAAGAACCTAATGCTTCACTAGTTTCAATAAGTAAAACATGCCTATGAATAAAACAGAAACCTTTGTGTCTCAAATATCAAGATTTCTAGCTATGACATGGTTTGCCTGAGCCTAATACCAATTGAACATGATAATGTACAAAAAATTCTAGCATTCATTCTATTATAGTAATGAGTCTATTATTGGACTATGCATTCCTAGTTCAAACTAGCTGCATTTCATGCCTGATTCTCTCATAAGGTGCCTTGTACCACTGGTGGTAAAACAGATCTAATCACTTTTATTGGTCTCTTTACTAATAAAAAATCACCCAATGCGATAATCATGCATGTATCACTGGTGGCTCAACACCTGGCAGTGAGACATATGAGTTACAGTCCCATCATGATGTGTTAATTTTCTTCCAAAACACAAAGTATATTTCCAATTAAAGCTAAGGTGATAAAATCTACATAAAATGTTACAAATTTAATATACATGACAATTTACTTAGTAACATGTCATTACAAAATAGAGGGAATCCCAAATATCCATTTCATAATGTTATGCTGAAGTCTAGTTGAGAAAGCATTCACCTCTGTGAAAAACTGTTTACAAATGAACCCAGAGAAGAAAAGTAGTCACCACAGTCTCCTGCACACCAACCAGTGACCAGAAGACACTCTGAACACTTGATGTCTGTTTGTCTCATGCAAGTCCCACAATAACCCATAAGGACATCTGTACAGATAAGGAAATTAAAACATAGAAAGGTTAAGGGCCTCACTTCAAATCTGCAAGGGAGTGGGTGGGAGGAGGAGGTCTGACCTCAGAGGCTCTGCAATTAATTAACTATAAAACCCCCTAAGGTGTAACCACCTACTCAAAGGAAGCTAACATCTCTAAGAACAGAATCTAAAAACAAGACGTCCTATCCCTGCCTTTCTCCTCTGGAGCTCAGTGCAAGTCTTAGAACCCAGGCTGCTATAAAAGCCATCAAACTGCACCATCAGGCTGGCTAACAGAATCAGCACCAGGTACATGACATCTCTGAGAGCAAAACACCAGCTCACAAATCAACTTTTAAGCAACTCCCTCCCCTAAATGCATGGAAGCTCACATAAGATATAAAAAGATCTCTGTAAATCAGATTTTATAGTATAATACTCTAATGGGTCATATGGTAACAGTGAAGAGAGAATAAACTCTCACTTCAAACTGAATCTGGCTTCAACTTGAGCCTTATGACAGTAATTTATTTTCTCTGAGCCCACTCCTTGGACGAAATATGTTCACTTTCCTTATCACCCAGTCAGGGGAATGACCAACCAGTTGTTCAGCATCAAAGCTCCTGAATCTAACATCCTGAGTTTATTGTTCATCTCTGCAATCTAATTGACATAGGACTGGGTCCTAACACTCGGGTTTGTCATCTGTAAAGCAATGAAAATAGTATCTATGTCTCTTGGGGAAGACATCTGACATGTTTTAGAAAAAAAAAAAAAAAGCAGGGCCAGGGCCACAGCTCAGTGGCATAGTGCCTACCTGGCAAGTGCAAGGTTATGAATTTGATTCCTGGCACAAAAAGGAAAAATGAAAGGACGAAAGAAAGGGAAAGAAAGAAAGGAAAAGCCAGGCATGGTGGCTCATGCTTGTAAACCCAGCACTTGGGTGGCTGAGGCAGGAGGATCATTACCAGTTCAAGACTAGCCTGGGCTACAGAGTTCAAGGTCAGTTTGAACTACATGGCGAGATGCAGTCTCAAAAAGACAATAAATGGGGCTGGGGATTTAGCTCAATGACATAGTGCCTGCCTGGCAAGCATGAGGTTATGAGTTCAATTCCCAGTACAAAAAAACACAAAAAAACAGAGAGAGAGAGAGAGAGAAAGAGAGAGAGAGAGAGAGAGAGAGAGAGAAAGAGAAAGAAAGAAAGAAAGAAAGAAAGAAAGAAAGAAAGAAAGAAAGAAAAAGAAAACAGTGCTCAGCATGGTATGCTTTCCTCGTCAGTGTTAGTACTATAATGTTATTACTATCTGGCTCAGAGGAGGCAGTTTAAAAAGTATTTTATCAGTTTAAGCCATATACCAAATGACAACTTCCAAGCCCTCTAGACCTGGTCTTTAGGAGAACCCTATCTTCCCCTGAGGCTGTGAGAACTATTTACATGGCTTTAAAGGAATGCTAGAAGCACACTTCCAGAGATGAGAGCCACTACTTTGGCTCTTGTTAAATGGTAAGAAGGGTGCTTCATTTGCTGCTTCAATCTTTAAAATATGTACTAAATAAATAATACAACTGTAGCTTTCAGGCAAACGACACCTTTAACCTCCAAACAGAATACCCTATCCCCCCCCCACACACAGTTTTCAGAGTACCAGGAAGAAACACTGAGACAGGCATCTATTTAGCAGAACAACTCTTTGTAAAACAGCCTGCCTACACATGTGGCCAAAGCACAAGCAAACAGGCTTGCTTACATAGTACAGACCCTAATTACGCTTGTCTTGCAAAAATGCTCCCAGCATGCAGCGGCCTTTGAGACCCACTCTCATCTCAAAAGCCATTAAACTGTTGAATTCCACAGGTCAAGCATTAATTCCTTCAAGCATTAATTCAGGGTATGTAAACAGACCAAAGAAGATACAAAGACAATCTATAATTAAAACTTCTTAAAACAGGCACAGTAGCACTTCAGTAATCCTAGTAGTTGGGAGACTGAGGCAGGAGGATTACCACAAGTACAAGGCCAGCCTGGACTATATAGTGAGTTTAAGGATAGACTGAGATACACAGGAAACCCTGTCTCAAAACTCCATCAATCAATCTTTTTTTGCTTTACCAGCCTCCTAAATCTATCCAGCTAAAATGCTTTTCCGCATTGATTTCAATTTTTTTTTTTTTTTTTTTTGAGACAGTCTCTAGGCAGCCCAGGCTATTTTAACTTGCCATCCTCCTATCTCAGCCTCATGAATGCTAGGATTACTGGCACACACCACCATACCTACCTCTCAAGTTATTATTATTAAAAGCAAGACAAGAAAAAAATCCATAGCCAGGCATGGTGGTGCATGCCTATAATCCCAGTACTCATGAGGCTAAGGCAGGAGGATTACCATGAGTTTGAGGTCAATCTGGGCTACACAGTGAGTTTGAGGCCAGCCTGGATATGGTGAGACTCCATCTCAAAAAAGCAACAAACAAAGCCCTATGACTCTCGTAAGATCTTTCAGATGCATTTTAAACTTCCAAATGGCTCATATTCCTATACCTGTTAATTTTTCTTCAAATGATTTCAGTTGGGTTTTTTGTTTGTTTGTTTTTTTGGTACCGGGAATCGAACTCACAACCTCGCACTTGCAAAGCAGGCGCTTATGCCGCTGAGCTAAATCCCCGGCCCGATTTCAGTTTTTTATAGGTGGATAATTACACTCATTTCAGGACTCTAATACCCTGAATGCAAAGTTTTTGGCTTTATAACTGGCTTAACATAAAAGTCCTCTGCCGTTAAACACACTCAATTCAAAGGATATCAAAGAAAAAAACAGGAAAATAGTCTCATGGCCCTGAAGCAAGGCCAGCAAATCGCTGTAGCTGCTGGTTTCAAACAGGAGCCTAAAGAGAATTTTTTCTGTGGTCTGTTGGCCATTTCAGAACTTTGGAAATGGAATGGTCAATTCATCAGAAAGAAATAGCAGGTGAGTATGGCGGACTTTAGGGGGCCTGCAGGGGAGATACCCTGGTGCCTTGGGACCTGCACCATGCGGTTGACTCGGGGTGCCGGGAGAACAAGGAACTCCCCCCTCTCTGGGGGTGGCTGACAGTGTGGCAGACTTTTGGCAGCTTGAAGGAGAGAGACCCTGGCACATCGGGACCTGCACCGTGCGGTTGACCAGAGAACAAGGAGCTCCACCCCTCTCTGGGGGCGGCTGAGAGTGTGGCAGACTTTCTGCAGCCTGAAGGAGAGAGACCCTGGCACATCAGGACCTGCACTGTGCAGCTGACTTGGGGTGCCGGGAGAACAAGGAACTCTTCCCGTCTCTGGGGGGTGACTGTGCTCCTGCCTGCATGTGGGCTGAGAATCAGACATCTCATGTCGTCCTGTCCCATGCCCCCCCCCTTAGCAAGTGGGAGCCAGTTAACTACACATCTTGTGAAAAGATTGGCTATGTTATTTATTATGAGCTCTCCATTTGCAAAGATAAGGACAACCATTTGGAAGAAAACAAGAGACAATATGACAGACAGTGAAGATCTCTGGTTGTCTAGCTTTGAAATTTATGCTTTCTTATGTCCCATTGTATTCTGTGTTGTTGTGTTTAATTTTACTCCCTTTTAAAATAAAATTTAAAAAAAAAGAAAAAGAAAATAGTCTCAAGTTCAGTATCAGCTCTGTGTATGTATATTGTGTAGCATCAATTTTTTCCATCACAGAAATCAAGACTGTTTCTATAGACTTTAAATTTGCTTTAAATTTCTGAGCTATTTGAAATAGCTCAGAATATGTACGAGTAGTCATGTTATTTTCCCACTTAAAAAAAATTTTTATCTGTAGTTAAGGTCTAATTTTTTTTTAAAAAAATCTGCATTAAAGAACCAAATCCAGGACTCAAGACACTCACTCTAGCATTTTGTAACTACTAGTTCACATTTACAAGTCTTCCTTTTGTTCTTAAAGTGAAGAGGAAGGAAAACAGTTTTTCTGTTTTAGATTTCATTTCTGGAAATAGAAGTAGAAGTAATGTTTCAAGGTTACACAGTACTGAGAACATCCTGTCCACTTGCCTAAATGCATTCTGAGCATGCTCACAGCTAATGGCCAAACCACCTGCAAAAGTTGCATTTGCTTAGTCTCACATGCTGCCTACAATTCAAGATTGTGCTGTTGCATTTTGTTTATTTAACAACAGTCACCTTGATCCAACTGATCAAGCCAACTTCTGCTGCCAAGGTGTTAACAAGAACTATATTTGCTAAAATCAGAAGTAAATAAAACAACTTCAATCCTCACCCTGAGAACATACATTAACATCTGTACTCCTCCTGTTAAACTGTGTGAATGTGCACTTATATAAAAGTATGTGCAAGATGGAGTTGAGGACAAGTAATAGAAGAGAATGAGGCTATGTCAACATGGGGTGGGGGGTGAGGTTGAGAAGGACTAAGAAAGGGATGTTGGGCAAGACAAGCTTCTGCCTAGTTCTTTTAATGCCAGAGATGGTCTTCCTGGATTAAGTCTGAAATTAATAAAAGCCTTTCTTTTATAGAGATATGGAGGAAAGTATATAATTTCTAAATATCAAGTAGCTAGAAAAGACAATTGCAATGTTAAACTGGAAGGTACTGAAAAGCTGATCTACCTGTCCAGTATCCTCCAGAGGTGTGGCTATACAGTTCAGTAGTGGATTGCTTACCTAACATGCTAGGGTAATACACACACACACACACACACACACACACACACACACACGGTAATGCTCAGTTGTCTCAGCATTTCAATCAACAAATCTTTCAAAACATTTCTTAAAATCAACACAAGTGTGACACTTTTTACCAAGAGCTGATGCCAAACACGTGCACACTTACAAATGCTTACTACTCTGTGCTACATATTTAACACTCACTGTTTTTAAAACACCAAAAACTAAAATTGCTTCTACTAAAGTAAGTGCTGATAGGCCTCAACATTCACACCTTGAAGTAACACAAACATGCCTACTAAAAAGGACTAGCTGAGTGTGGTGGCATACATCTGTAATCCAACTACTTGGGAAACTGAAGTAGGAAGATCTAAGTCTAAGGCCAGTCCAGGCAACTTAGTGAGACTGCCTCAAAATAAGACTTCTGTGTAGGGATGAACCTCTGTGGTACAGCGCTTACTTAGCAGGCCAGAGGCCCTGGGTTTAAAAAAAAAAAAAAAAAAGAGAGAGAGAGAGAGAAGGCAAAGGAAGAGATGAGAGGAGGAGAAGAGAAGAGGAGCAGCTCAAGGACACCAAAAGCAGCAAGAAATTCAAAGAACATTCGCTATCACTATCTACACACACACAGACACAGAACTAAGAGGCATTCTGACTTATAAAAGGAAGTTCTATATTTGCATTTGCTATGATGTTTCAAAAATAAGACAAAGATTGAAAATATCTTCACAAAAGATTGTCCAAAAATACAAATTCTTAAAATTACCACTCCTATTATAAAACTACACCTATTCCTACATGGTAAGAGGAAACACTGTGAAGACCATATGTTGTCCCACTTAGCACTAAGGCACATGGATGAGATAGTGCAAATGTATTGTGTGCAAGGCCACAGTTCATTCCATCTTCCCACTAAGACAGCAAACTACCAACTCCAATTCAAAGGAAAAATAATTTACCTGTTTCAGAAAAGCAATAATAAATAGCAGCTATGCCAACAAGTTTGAAATTGAAATTTCATGTTTGTCCATTATTTTAAATACCAGAATGCATTTCTAGACCCCCCCCAGGGGGGGAACCTGCTCTCCTAGTTATAGCTCACTTAAAACTTTTAGCCACAGTCTGTCTACCTCTGCAGCCTCTTCTCTGCTTAACCCTTGTCCTCACCCATCTCAGGGTTCTGCATAGTCACTAACACTCAAGTGCCTTGAATGATGTGGTTTTACAGTCATCTTTGCCTACTTCCTCTTTCTACAATATCCTTCAAATCCAAAATGCCTACTCATCTTTTTATTTTTTTAATTTTATTTTAAAGAGAATAAAACCAAGCAAAACAAAATAGAAAAGTTGGCTCCATGTGTGAGCTGACTGGAGAAGAGCCAGGCGCCAGCCTTCTCCTGAGTCGGCACCATTGGTGGACTGCGGGGTAGGACAAGAAGTCATCAACAAGAAGGGAAGACCTCCTGTGACTCATCTTTCAAAACAAAAGTCAGGCTTCATCTTTCTCAACAGCTCCATTTCCTCAAGTGAGGTGAACATCGTTTGTTCCTGGGTCCCTTTGCCATTAACAGATTGACAAAATCCATCTCTCCTAGAATGCAAGTTTCCTAGAGTAGAAAAGCCATGTCTTGCCCCTCTTGGTGGCATCTTTACTGCCTTGCAAAGGGTCTGACACAGAAAAGACACTAAAAAATATTTGATTAGAACACAGAAAACATTAGGATACCATTTTATATCCAGCATATGCGTAAATACTGGAAAAGTGGACAAGTGTTGGCATAACAAGTCTCATGTGGTGTTCACATCATTGTAAATTTGGTACAACCAATTTCAAGGGTGATTTCTTTTCTTCTCAAGTTGAAAATATATACTATTAAGACTAGCAATTCCGGGCCGGGGATTTAGCTCAGTGGCTTAAGCGCCTGCCTGGCAAGCGTGAGGTCATGAGTTCGATCCCTGGTACCAAAAAAAAAAAAAAAAAAAGACTAGCAATTCCAAGCCAGGTTTGGTGGCACACCGTAATTCCAGCACTCTTGAAAGGCTGAAGGAGAATTACAAGGTCGAACTCAGCCTGGGCAATTTGGTAACTGAATGAGACTCCGTTTCAAAAGTGCTGGGGATGTAACTCAGAGCAAAGGCCACACAAAAAAATCTGCTTTAAATTCTTCTAGTTCACTATTGTCAAATGACCATAATGTATTATTAGGGGTGGACAGTAACCATTAACATGTTCTGGCAATTATACTGAGCATAATGGTACACACCCATAACCCCAGTCACTCATGAGGCTGAAGCAGGAGGATCACAAAATGAGCCTGGGCACTTCTGATCCTATCTCAAAATAACAAACAATGAGGCGGGTATTCAGCAGCGTAAGTACCTGCCTGGCAAGCACAAGGTGGCAAGATTGATCCCTGGTACCAAAAAAACCCCAAACCAAACCAAAAAAAACAAATTTATAAAGGCTAGGGCTATTGCTTAGTGTTTGTGTGCAAGGCCCAGGTTCAGTCCCCAGTATGGCAAAAGACTGTAGCATTAATAGTTCCAAATCAACATATATTCCAGTTTCTTTTTTTGCTTTTTTTTGTTTGTTTTTTGTTTTAAAGCCAATCCTGAAGTACTGATGTATCAGATACTGTGCTAACCACCAGGCATCACAATTTCACCTAGTTAGTATGACAACCCTCTGTGGCAAGTAGCATTTTTGTATTAAAGACTGTCTCTGGTCTTTAATCTTAAGGTTCCAATTTTACTCACCATTCCAGATTTTTTATAGGCAGAAAAATCAACTAGTCTATTTAATAAAATTTTGCTGCCCTTTTTTGAGACATGGTGTTGTTACATAGTTCAGGCTAGCTTTGATCTCTATATGTGACTCAGGCTGGCCTCAAACTCATGGCGATCCTTTTGCCTCAGCCTCCCAAGTGCTGGGATTACAGGTGGGATTAGCCATCAAGCCTACCTCTATTAAGATTTTAATATGGGTTCTGGGCTGGGAATTTAGCTCAGTGGCATAAATGCCTGCCTTGCAAGCACATGATCATGAGTTCGATCCCTGGTACC
>PVJX010032360.1:0-20468 GCA_004027295.1 Dolichotis patagonum
TACTTTTATTTCTAGGAATTTCAATTTCTTTTAGGTTACCCAATTTGTTAGCATGATATTACTGTCTTATACTTTTTAGTTTATGTTGTATCATTTGTATGTCTGTAGTTTTATTCTTTTACTTATTTAAGTCTATTCATTTTTTCCTAATTAACCTGGCTGAAAATTTGTCAATTTTATTGATTTTTAAGGAGCCAATTCCTTAGTTTTATTAATTGTTTAATGTTTAATTTTGTATTTATGTTTGCTTGTTCTTTTGCTTAATATTGGGATTAGCTTGTTCATTTTAAATTTTTTGATATATAAACTTAAGTGGTGGACCAGGGTTGTAGCTCAGTAGCACAGTTCCTGCCTGGCAAGTGCGAGGTTGTGAGCTTGACTTCTGACACCAATAAATAAATAAATAAATAAATAAATAAATAAAATTAAGTGGTTTAGTTGATATTTTTCTTACTCATTAGGCCTACTAGAAAACATTCATCACTTATGAAACTTCCTTTTAGTACTGATTTTCATGTATCTTTAAATTTTTTGTAGTTATATTTCTGCTTTCACTTGTCATTAATTTCCATTTTGATAATCTTTTAGCTCAATAACTTTTCAAATGTATTGTTTAATATTCCCAAATTTCTCTTCTATTTCTATCTCTCATTTCATTTTTGTTGAAAATTGTTCTTCATTTGATTTTAGTTTTCTAAAAAATTTCAAGACATTTTTGTGAGCAAATATGTAACAAAGAAAACTCTGTGTGGGTGTTTGAGAAGAGTGTATATTCTGTGGGTGTTGAATGAAATATTCTATATTATACCTGTTATGTCCATTTGATCTATAATTTTGCATAAATCTCCTGTTTTCTTACTAATCTTTTGTATGATTATATTATCTATTGTTGAAAGCAGGTAGTGAAATCCCCTAATATGTTTCTATTTATCTCTCCTTTCAATACTATTAATATTTATTTTTATGTGAATTTTTTAAGTTGTGTTTGTTGTACAAGTATATACATATGTGTGTACCCATACATTAATACACATATATGTGTGTATGCACATAAACATAATAACATATAATCACATGTATACATATAATTATATTTTCTGTTGTATTAAATCTTTCATCATTATGTTCTTCTTTGTCTCATTTGATTGATTTTGACTTAAAAATCAATTTTATGTCATACAGGTATAACTATGTGTGTTTTCTTTTGGCTATCATTTGTAGGACATAACATTTTCTATCTCCTTACTTTTAGACTATGCATGTTCTTAAATCTAAAGAGAGTCTCTTGTACTCAGCATATATTTATTTTGTTTGCCTATTCAATCAGTATATGTCTTTGATTTTAGAGTTTAACTAATTTATACTTAAAGTGAATATTGATAGTGAACAATTTGCTATTACTATTTTTAATTTTTTTCTCTTTTGTTGCATTTTTACTCTCTTTTCCTCTTTTACTATTTTCTCTTGGTTTTTTTGATTTTTTAGGGTGGTGGATGTGATTTGATTTGAATACTTTCAGATTTTCTTTAGTGTATCTTTCTGTTATTTTCTTTGTGATTACTATATGACATATAAAGCACTTTATAGTCATAACAATATATTTTAGACTGAGAACAATTGCATAAAACCACAATTTCATTTTTATCTTCAGCACTTTATGTTATTATTGACACGAATGAAAGCCTTCTACATTGTGCTTCCATAATAATATTTTGTAAAAATTACAATTATTTCTTAAAAATTGTCTTTCAATTTCTATACCTATATTGAAAGTGATTTACACACCACCATGACAGTATTATTGTATTACACATTTTTTATAGTATACTTACTTTTGCCAGTGTTATGATTTGGAACTCAAATGTTCCCCAAATGTTTACATGTTCAGTGGAAGGTCTGCTGGCAGGTAACTGGATCATGAGGGTACTATACTCATGAGTGAGTTAATCCACCATGGTTATGGTTGGCAGCTGAATGTGCTATTAGGGGCTGGAGTCCAGTTAGATGAGGTGGCCCATTATGAGGATGCCCTTTGGAAAGTGTTTCTCTGCTATGGCTACTAACCTCTTTCTCTGCTTCTTGGTCACCATAGATTGAGCAGCATTCCTTTGCTATATCCTGCCATTTTGCTTTTTTATGCTAACTATGAACTGTATCCCTGAAGCCATGAGCCAAAATAAACTATCTTCTTTCTATAAAATTTTTTAAAAGAAAATAAAACCAAACCAAACAACAACAAAAAACCCCCAACAAATCTAACCAGAACAGAACAATAAAAGAGATACAGAACTTCAAAACAGGATAATAGAAAATCAACAATGGCTACCATAATGTCTCTTGTTTTTTTCAAAATAGCATTCATACCATCAGATATATAAAAATAAAACAAAACAGAATAAAACCAATCAAAGCAAAAGAATGAAATCATTTTAGGACTTCAAAACCAGATAATAGGAAATCATCAACAGCTACCATAATATATCTTGTTATCTTCAAAGTAACTGCCCATACCATCAGACACAGTAAAATCAAACAGAACAAGGCATAATAAAACCAAACCTAACAAAACTTGAAAATAATACAGGAATTCAAAGCAAGATAATAGGAAATTAACAATGTTACCATCTTCCCTTTTTAGAAGTTTCCTCCCCTATCACTTTCATAATGAGTACCATAAATTTTGGATACCACTCACTGTTTCAGTCGTTTTTACCCTAGGAGCTAATACGAGTCTGAACCATTTCATCCCTGAGCATGATCTCAAGTTGCGTCCATTTACTAACAAGAACCTCGAGATTATCCTTCTTTATGTATGAAATACCATATTTCATACCTTGTATGAAATTTTCATACCTTGTATGAAAATACCATATCTTTCTTACCCATTCTGTGGTTGATAGGCAAGTTACCCCTGCTTTTTTCTGGTTTCCTGTCACATGGAACAAGTTGTTGATGTCAGGTATTTTGCCCCAGCAAAGAGAAAGCTGATGAATGTAACCACTGAGCTTTATACTACTGCATGGTTTTGTTTCTCTGCTTAGTGTCATTTTGCTTCAGTTTGGAAGAATCTGATCAGCTTCTCTCTTTTTTTGGCTGGTTTATTTTTTATTTTTATTTTTTATCAGCACCAGGGATTGAACTCACGACTGCAAGCTTGCAAGGCAGGTGCTTCTGCTGCTGAGCTAAATCCCCAGCTTGATAGCTTATCTCTTAAGTCAGATCTAGTATAAAATTTAGTTCAGCCATTATTTTTTACAGAAAGTATTTTTTTACAGTTTTGAAGCATAGATTTGCTAGATAAAGTATGATTAGTTGGAAATTTTTTCTTTCAGCTCCTTGAATGGACCATTCTACTTCCTTTTTACCCACAAGATAATCTTATAAAGTCTCTTTTATGTGTGATGAGTTATGTTACTCTTATTGTTTGCAAAATTATCCCTTTGTTGTTCTTTGAAAAGTTAATTATAATTTGTGTCTATGGGGAACTTTTTAAGAGTTTTTCCTCAATTGGTGCTCATTAAACTTTGTGAATATAGATGTGCATATCTTTCTCTAAATCTGAGAAGTTTTCAGCTATTATTTTTTGAATAAAAATTCTGCTCCTTTCTTCCCCTCCTCTTCTCTGGTACTCTCCTAATGAATATACTGGTCCACTTAGTAATCCTAATGGTCCTCTCCCAGTCTTTATTACCTGGCTTCTTGCATAAACAGAACTTCACCAATAAGCCAATGTAGATACTCTGAAGACATCTGACAGTTTTAGATGATTCTCTCTGCCTGTGTTTGTAATTTTTCAATGAGACTTGCCAGTTTCTTTTTCATGCATTTGTAACCTCTTGCTCCATCTGGTGTCTGTCTGTGGCACTGAAAGTTCTTTGGCTCAGAACCAGTAAGCCTTTCTCTGTTTCTGAGCAGCCACCAGGCATCCAGAGCTTGTTAGCTCCAAGTCAGAAGCCTGAGAGAATCTTTGCATGGTCGCCTTCTGGTCATGCTGAGCCAGGCAGCCACAGCAAAGGTGCTCTCCTTTTTTCAGCATTCCCCTGCATTCTAATTCAAATTGGTTCTTCCAGTGCTGTGTGTGATTTGAGAGTAACCATGTGCTCATGGAGAACTTTAAAGATCCACAATGCTGAATGTTCTGCTCCTTTCTCTGCCTCTGGAGGTAAAGGTCTCAGGTCTAGCACTTTCTCCCAGTAATGCTGACTCGTGAGGGTTGCAGCAATCTACTCACAAAATTTCTTTGTTCTCGGCAGGCCATGAGCTGCTGTTAGCTAAATGGAATTGTTCTTACCCTTTCCATTGGGTAACTCTCCTTGCCTAGTGCAACTTCTCTGAATTCTCTTAAAGTTATTTTTGACCACACATCATTCTTGAATCAGAGTTTCTGTGGAGAAATAGGACTATGATTGCCTAGTCTGCTATTTTACTGATGTCATTCTTCAGGAAGGATGTTTTGTTATGTGATCACCGTATCAACTCAGTAACTTGAGCACTGACATAGTACTATTTTCTAATACATAATCAACATTCAGGTTTGATTTCAGTACTTTATTCTGCCAGAATATTTCAGTCTTTCTTATTTTTATAACATGTGGGAGAATACATTGCCTTGGTATTTATTGGAATATAACTTATTTTACCAATATCTGGGCTTAGTCACCTCTGACATGGTTTCTAGTTCTGTATTTCCTCTGAGTTCCTCAGTATGACTGATTGCATGTCTGCCTGTTAAGTTTCCTCCTGGCCACGGCTTCCCTGAGGGGCAACCAGATACATCACCCTTGATTAGCCCTGCGAAGGTCCACAGCTCTCCTGGACTGGGCAGATAAGCCACAGTGGCATGATTTCCTGGAAATTGCTCCTGTTTCCTTGAAACCTAAAAATTATAACTCTTCATGCTAATACTTGATTGAATAACACTCCAATTCTTATTTATTGGGACACTTGCTTTTAATGTTTATTTATTCATTATGATTGTACACAGAATATTTAAAATATGTCACTTATGAAATTTTCTACGGTGGGCTTGCTATTCATTATGCAGTTCATTTTAAAAAGTCTCATATAAGTGCTTATGAATTCAAAAAAAATAAATTGGGAGCCTAGTATTTTCCAGACATTCAATTGGATGCCAAAAATACAAACAAACATAGAACTTGCTCTTTTCTATTATTGAGCTCTCAGTCTGGTAGGAAAAAGTTACATTTTATAAAGAAATCAAACCACTGCCTAAACCATTGTTACCATGCACACTGATCATGCAATCCCTGACAGTCTAAGATATACACTAGATTGGCTTCAGAATTTTTTTCTTAATAGATCTCCAATTTTAATAAAGAAAATTATTTTTCTTTGTTTTCTTTAAAACTCTATGCTGGTTCCTGATTGCCACCACTTATTTTCTATATATGTGAATGGCATTGTAAATATACTTTAGATTTTGATAAGAATCACTTTTAATTCTTCCTACAGTCCTAGTCACAAATGAACTTTCTTTGCTAACTTAAAGTTAGGAGAAAGCTTTAATCCTATGTATGAAACTTTTAACATAGTAGTTGCCTTTTCCATGTTAGCAAATGTGACCTTTGAGTGAGCCAAGTAGGTCAAGGAGACACAGATCCCCAAACCAAGAGCTATAACTAAGAAATTAGATTATACACAGTGAGAAAGTATCAATTTTTTTTAAAAAAATGGTGTTTCTACAATTTAATGGAATAAGAAAATAGGAAGCAGAATGAATATTGCTAATGTCTGAAGTACAGGATAAAGTTTTGGCTTTACAGATTTTGGTAAATGAGCAAAAATTATGAGTTTAAAAAACACTTCTAGTAAAATAAATACATTTTGATCTGATTGCTGGGTGGAAAATCATAGATATTTTTCCCAGCTTCTTAAATTTTAGTCCTTCTTTGCTCTATGAACTTGATTATGTACTGATTCATAGGAACTGGCCTAACATTTTCTTGTTTCAGCAGAGTCAGTTTCTTTGTTTCTTTGGGAGTTTTAAAGAATAAAAATTCAGTTTTTCATAGTTCAGTAGACTGCTCCATTTGTTCTGAGGCTTGCAGAAGATTGCGTTCTTGCCATGTGCTCACCTCAAGTCGTCACTTCCCTATTTTCTGTCTCCTTATCTCCCCTTCTTAGAAGGACACTAGTCCTGGCAAGGCCCCGCCCTAGTGGCCCCATTTTAGCCTCATTTGTCCTGTCTCCAAGTCAGTGACATTTTGAGTCTGAGTGGCACAACTGTGCCACAACTGTGGGCACGACTGTGTTCTCTCAAATTTTGACTCCCAACATCCAAAATTTGAGAGAACACAGTTGTGCCACAAATACCTATCAATTACTCTGTATTGAGTAGATATTGATCTACAGGAATAAAGGTATTTTTTCGTCCAATTTATAACTTTACATTTCTGTTTTCTATTTAAATACATGTATATCATTTCATACTAGACTTACAGACTTCATAATTCCATGGTGGTTTATAATCCATTCACTTCATTATTAACTTTCAAGCTCAAAATTGTTACAGATTTAGTACCAGGAAACCATTTCAGGCTGACTTTTGTGTCACTTTAATGTGACATCTAATTTATAACACCCTTCCTTATTATCTGGAACAAAAATAGAGGCTAGCTCATTTCATGCTTCTCTCTTCCCTTGACTTAGAATCAGCTACTTACTTAAGGAATCCTAATTCATTTAGAAAGTGGTAACATCTTATAAAGAAAAACTTGGACTATTTATGTATTCTTATGTTCATGTAAGTATTGTCAGCAAGAGTGCTGCAAATATTATTAAATATTAATTGGATAAATATATATCATAATAAGTCCAAATTCCTGAAACATCAGATTCATTTTGAAAAATGATCAAATTTGTTTTTCATGATGAATATATACTTACAAAGAGATTTGGGTGGAATTGCTCCATGTTTGGAGAATATAGTATTTTCAAATGCAGCCTGAAGAAATAGAGTAATTCAAAATATTAACTCCATTTTTCTAGTATATAGAACTGAATAGTACTCTTTCTAATTGGTCCCCCTTTCAGTCTTCTGAATTGTCATAAAGATTTCTAATGTACTTTCTTGGAAAATCAAGTTATAAATGACCTTTAGAGTAATATGCAACAATTGGGACTAAAATGAGAGAATAAATTCAAATACTGCTAGACGAATAGGGAATATTGCTGACATAAGTTGTTAATAATGAAAAAACCTGACCAGCAAAGAAACCACTGATGTAGGATATGTCTGAAAGCATATTGATTCTTGAGTACATTAATCCCTTATAGAGAAGAATTAATGTCAAAGAGTGAGTCATGGGCCAAAATATAAGATACTTTCAAATGCACTTTCAGTGCTTACAGTGTGCTTATCTGTGTCAACCTCTGGTTGTTAAACAATTCAAATGCTTTCTATAACCTGATCTCATGACGCATCAAGATAAAAGTATTTTTTTAAAGGCAACTGTGTTCCTCTTCACCACTTCAAAGTACAAAAGTTCCATATATTACTTTGGGAAGAAGTGATTTATCATTTCATATAAGGATGCCTTAAAAGAGAACCATACTGTATATGCTAAGATGATAAAAGCTCTCATTTATTGTACCAGACACCATTCACTTACGTTGTTCAGTTGGATTTGTATAGCCACCATATTAGACAGTTATTACTATTTCCAATTTGTAGTTGTATAGAAAATTAGTTCTAGAGGTGCTATATAATTCTATGATTGCCATATATCTTTTAAGTTAAGCATCAAGAATTCAAGCTAAGAGACGCATGTTTCATTGTTCTTCACCACTCTCCCTCATAACACCTAGGGTTTTTGTAAAAGCTATAAATAGTCACAAAAAGAAAGTTGCTATTTTTAAAAGTTCTATTTGGTTGCTCATTGCCTTGACATGATTTCAAAGAATTTGCTGTAAGATAGTATTGATGACTTCTGCTTCCAGGTTAGATATTTTTCCACAAAGAACAGCTCAAAACCCTTGACATTCTAGATGTAGAAAGGAGAAGATTCAGAGACCAGAAAAGAAATATACAGACTGGGGCAATAATACCGTAGTAGAGTTATATTAGTTTTTTTTCCCTTATATATCCCATTTGAGTATTAAAGAAGCCACCAACAAGAGTGGTGAGATAGGAAACTCAAGAAGAACCTATGTCAAGAAATTTACTTCAAGTATATGTTGAAAACCCATATGATTCCTCTTTCTAGAAATACAGTTACTGTTCTATGATCTATAGTGAAGAAAAAATTAGAGAAGTATGGTAAAAATCTTCCTATTGCAAAACATAATTAATTAGCCTATATGAATAAATGATAATAATTAATATATTAAAATAGTGGTAATGATTAAAAAGAAATCAAAAAGAAAAAGTTCATGAAAATTCCCTTAATTTGGTAAGGAAGAAGATTAACAAATGCAATGATGTTTGTAGAGTTTCTTTCTCTTGCAATATTTACATCTACTGTACAAAAGAAATTATGCTAACTTTTGAACAAAAGGACACTAAGGATCCCATATTATAAAGTGTAAAATATATATACATAAAGAGATAACATTATATATATTATATATATAAAAAACTATATATATATATATATATATATATATATAAAACAAATGTAATAAGTACTTTAGCATAATGTCTTGTGAGAGTCTTTTATTTCCCATTGCTCTGGAATTCTTGTTTTTAAGATTTTTTTCCATCTTGTATAAACCGTATCTTATCAATGCTGTACTTTCTTTTCACAATATATTTCTTTATTAGTTAATGTTGTCTCCACTTAGATTATTTTAGAGTTTTTCTTTTTTTCCTAAAAGTGTTCTAATACAATTTTTAACATTAGATCTTCATTCATCTCTAAGTGTAAAACAAGGAACTCGTTACATTAAAGTCTAAATGAACACCTGAGGAAAAAGAATAAAGACCTGTCTGTGGCCACTCTTAGCTACTAAAGAAAAAATGACAATATCCCACTTAATTATTTCTGCTAATTCAAGCTTACTAAAGTTTTAGGGTTTAGTTTCTGAAAGTGCCAATCACATACCAGCTTGTGTATTACTGAAGGTTGGCAGGGACTGTCTAATAACCTAAATGTGAGGTCTCAGTAAATGCATTACCACTTTCATTTTTCTAGAGGTGAAAAGGATTTCTAATATATCACTTGTAGCTTTGTGCAGTTGTTGCCAGAACAAGTGTTTCTCATCTGAGAAAAATTTGCCAATTGTCATACATCTGATTGAAAATGTAACAGCTAGGGGTGTGTGTGTGTGTGTGTGTGCGCGCACATCTGTTAAGTATAAGATCCAATATACAATTTACTAATAGTTTTAAGTTTACTATAATAATGAATATTTTTTTCTCCCCCTCTTTCCTTTTCTCTGTCTTGCTTGTCTCCTCTCTGTCTGTCTCTGTCTCTCTCCTTCCTGTCTCTTGTCTTTCTCTTCCTTTGCAATTTGCCTGTTGAAGAAGTACAAAATTTTTTTGTCTGACTCTGTCCAACTATATTGTTTAACATATCCTATTTTCTGATATCTTCCCTGTAAATTGGTAAATTGTGTAGCTAAAATTCAAGTTTGAGTTTTTAAAAAGGCAAAACTACTTTGTACTAGTGTGGATTATATCGGGATGCCAACACTATATAAATGTTTTACATATTATACTGGTAGTTGCTACAGTGGGGGGTCATAAATGGCACTTTTTATTAGGGACCCACATATAACAGAGCTATTTTAATTTTGTAATTTCTTTTAAGGTGGTATATTTTTGTAAAAAGGAATTTCTTGTCATCAATCATTTTGTTGCCTGTAGAAACAATTTTCATGGAGAAGAAAGGCTAACTGCTCGACCGTCTCTCACATATCCTAAACAGTAGCTTAAGTGATTGAAACACTAAAGGATTCTTCTTTAAATTGAGAAGCAAATAATGACTGTGATTTTCCTTTTTCTCCAAAGGAAAAATTTTATAATCTTAATATTGGAACCAAAATTTTACCAGCATCCTTCAGAGGGGAATCAAATGAACTTTTGCAATTTCTTAATGAAAAAACCTCCCTTGTTCTTGATGATTCTGTTCTGTGACTACAAACCAGCTGTTCCTCTGGAGATAAGGCTGTGCTGTGAGGGTACAGTGAGGGCAACAAGAAAGACAATATTTCTTTTTCTGAGACCTTTTATGTTACAGTTTTTATCATTTATTTACAAATAATTTGTTCAGATTAAAAATAGTTTGTTGATATTCTCAAGACTTTTGTTGTTTAGCAGTGTTGTTTAGGTCTTAGATAAGTAATAGTACTTTACGCAAGGCTTGCTATAAATCTTACACTGCTGGTGCTAGATGAACATAAGGGATCATTTTCAATCACTGTAGTTTTGAAACATGTTAGCTGTGTAGTGTTAACAAAACTTAGGTCAACCAAAGCTCTTTCATGTATGTGTTTTAGAAAAACAATAATTAAACAGTAAGAAATAAAAATACAGCTGCTAAAGAGTTTTGCTTTGATCACCAAATGAAGATTTTTCATCTTTCCATCTCAGAATAGATTATGTCATCTCAAGTATTTTCTATTTTATGAACTATGAACATTAAAACTTCAAAACAAGTCTATTTGTATTCAGAACTTCAATAGTTTGAAAATGTTGTAGCTATTTGTCTTTTTTACTTACAGAAATTGGAGCTAATGGATATGTCAAATTGGCATATAGTACACAAATCTTATAAAGGCTTTTTATTTAAGCTTTATAATAAATTGTTATGCTAGCAGTCGTAACTTCAGAAAAACGTTTAGTATTCAGAGGTATGCACTTCTATTTGAATACAAAAAATAGTTATTCATATTCATGTGTATGTGTGACTGTAGAGAGATACATAAAGATTGCTATAAAAATCAGAAAGCTTACACACTCACTATCCCTTTTAACAGCAGGTCAGAAGAACATTTAGCTCAGTCTCTGAGGATTTCTTCCTATTACAAATATGAAAGTGGCATGTTTTAAAAAAGGTCTAAAATTTAATAATAATAAAAAAAATCTGCCCAAGACTGCATTCTACTTGATGGCTCCAGAAAGTAGAAAGAGATTATGTTAAAGCATAAATGGAGCTTTAACATTTTTAAATCCAGAAGGTCTAATCTAATCTAATCCTTTTCAATCCAATTTTTAAAACTGCAGCCTAGACATCAGATTAAAGCAAGTGCTTTGCTTTCTAGGCCATTTAAAACAGACTCAGCATCTGTGCTTTTGACCTTTCATGTGGCAGTTTGAAAAAAAACAGTGATTTAGAAGAAACAAAAATAGAATCAACCACATACAAATGTGTATATGTATGTATATATGTACATGTGTATATATGGTTTTGCTGTCTGATTATAAAATTATTAGTATATATTTTTAAATGAACAAAAGTGGCTAAAAGGATTAGAGGACAGTTTATAAAGATAATATTATTTTGCAGTGTGATTTAATAGCTTCTGCTTCATTCCTATGACAAGTGCCAGTTGCTGCTTCAGTACATCTCAGGTCTCCTTTCCTTTAGTGCATTAGAGGTCTACACATAGTTCAGCAAAGCAGGCTGTACCTCCAGCTATTTCCAGTTTGCTTGAATTATCCTTTCTGTGGAAGCTACTACCGGGTTAATTACCCTTAATTCTCCTTCTTGCAATCCCGCAGCTAACACAGGGCCAGAGCCCGCAGAGGCTCACACACCAGGCCTCTTTCTGCCCTGCAGCCTGGTCTTTAAAACCACAGCATATTGCTCTCTCCATGCACCTTCCCATATTCATTACTGAAAAATAAGAATAAAATCTTTGCCACATGGCATTGTTTAGATTTGTCCTGAAATCCATTATCCTCAATTTGGAATTAAGCTACATCTACTTGAGTAAATAAACCTCTATGATTTTTTATTATCTTTTCTTATGTTGTGATTTATGGTTAAATTTATTTGTGTTGCTTTCAGATATTAAGACAATTTACTTGAGGTTTGCATTTTATAATCACTACATCCTCTTGCAGCTGATAACAAAACAGCTATTTCTAAAAGATATATTTAATCAAACTTGGATTTTTATAAGGAACTATGATAACACTTTTGCTAAAGATTTTTAAACTCAATCTGAAAATTTACCAGGCTGTCAAAACTGTTCACTGATTACTAAATTAGTACAGGTATCTGATTTCAAATTCTCAGCTTAGACCTATGGAATATTGCTTTTAACTAGAGGCTTCTGCAGTGTTTTGTCTCTCTCCTAAGGTTGACATCAGAGTACTGTGTTCACCTAAGCATATGTGGGTCTTCTCTAAAACACAGCCGTGTGGCCTAAAAGAGTGCAACTTATAGACCAAGAACTATGCCCTCACCCAAGACTGCGGCAGCAAAGCATATGTGTGTGTGTGTGTGTGTGTGTGTTTCACCATATATATTTGCATAGAATTATATGTAGTTTATATTTTAAATATATTCATGTATCATATCAATGATTTATTATGTGTACATATATGTATGTAGTTTAAATATAAATTTAAATATATTGCATAGGCAATAATGCAGTGAAGTGTTCGGTAGAATCAAGCTCCTCAACCTATATAAAATACAGTAAAACAAATAGACTATAATCAAAAGGATGCTGCATATTTTCAACTCATTTCCTACTTTACTTGTTTCTTTGTACCTGTTGAGCCTGGAGTTTACCTATGAGTCCCTGTCTGTACCTTAGAAGGAAAGTGAGTAATTAGTGGGACAAAATGGTTAGGTTGATAAGAAATTCCAAACAGAGGGTTTATTTGTCAGGCTAGCATCCTGATTCTTCTCAGAGAGGTATTTGTCTCTTTAACAGATGTAACCTCCAATATGTTTTCTACTCAATTTGCAATTTAGATTCCAAAATTTATCATTTTTGTAGGAAAGTCATTTCAACATTTCCTTTTGAAAGAGTTTATTTTCAATATGCTCTCAGCGCTTCCTCTTACATCAACATAAGCAAATAAACTACACTTCCACCTCCACATAAATAAACTGCAAACTCTTCATTTCCAAATCAGAATCCTCTGAATCACTCTTCCGGTGTGCCTGTCTCCCAAAAGACACCACCACTTCCCAGCCATGGGGCCCCATGCACACATTTGAAGTTTAGTTTCTAATTTTTCTCTTGCTTTTCCATGCTCCAAGCGTAAACTATTATCTATGCTTATTATTCCTTGAATATTTATTGCTGACCAAGCTGTTGTACAAAAGAGTACGTCTCATCACTCCATTGCTTGGCATTTTACTTGACTTTTCATAGAGGATGAGTTAAAGCTGAATTACCTAACTATAGATAGCAGGTCCCTCTTTGGGCTGCTCTGGCCCTTCTTCCTTATCCTATCTGTCCCATGCCCTTATATCTCCAAGAGTTTCCCCATTGTAATTTACTGTAAGTTCCCTAAACACCCTATGCAGTTTTTCACCTTTGTGCCTTGGTCATATTGACCCTGATATAAATACAATAGCAGAAAGGCGCTTGAATCAGATCTACACTCCTCTCCTATCACTGCCACTGACTAGTTGCATGGCTCAGGCCAGTTTATTATTTTCCATTTATAAAGTGAGAATAATTAATGATTTTAGGACAGTTGTATAAAAATGTATGCAAACTGTGTACAAATTTTTTTGTCCAGGAAACATTCAATATAGGTTAATTATATTATTACTACAGTATAAAATTTGAGTCTGGTGTTATATTTGGAAGAAATTTTCTTTCTTCTTAATCTAAATCATAACTTTCAAAAGTATGATTTTCATAGTTTCCATATAGAAATTTATAATAACATCAATTGAATTGCAATAAATTTTAATAACTAGTTCTCTTTTCTGTCTCTCCTTACACTAAACTATTTGAGAAGATTGTGCTATTCATTTTTTAAGGTCAAAGTCCAGCATGGCGTTAAGAATCGAAACTTAATGAATATTAGTTGTTCAGCATAGTCAATTGTGTATGTATCCTAGTCTCAAAATATTGTAAGCCTTCAAACATGTTATCCTTGATTTGGCAGTAAACTGAATAAATTCTAAACATAAAATTAATAATTTAAATTTAGGTTAAATTAACATTTTGCTTTAAATATGATTACTTAAATACTACCTTGACACACATGGAAAAATATGTATATTAACATTAACATCATTTACTTTTAATTTTTCTGTTTTCATGAATTGATATTAATTTTTAAATGTTTTGTATATTTTTAAATTAGTGTCAATTTGTAAAAGATAGGAAAAAATAAAAGTAAACAATACTATGGAGCACTGCTCAGATAAAGAAGAATGAGTTTGAGACATTTATAGATAAATGGAGGGGCCTTGAGACTGTACTCTTAAGTGAAATAAATCAGACGCATGTGTAAATATCACATTGTCTCTCTGGTGTGAGAAACTGAAAGTGTAAATAAGGACCAAAATATGTAATAGAAATTGTGAAATAGGAAGATTTGTTACAGTTACAGTGTAAATTTTGTATCTATGAGCTAGGTTAATGACAATAATTCATCTTTTAATTTACAGAATAGCTCTTTTTTGTGTCATTGTAGACAAATATAAAAATCAAATGTATATATGAAGATATTTCAAAAAATTTGTGTGTGCACGTGTGTGTGTGTGTGTGTGTGAGAGAGAGAGTGAGAGAGAGAGAGAGAGAGGCTAGAAAAATAGAAAACTGTATTTTCAGGCTCAGTCTTATAAGTCAAAAGAAGCAAGCAGACAAAAGGATCCCTTCTTAAAACACCTGTTGGATTACATGAAAATCTTCGGCATATGTAAATTTTATTTTAATGAAGTGCTCAATGAAAAAGTTGATAAGATATCTGAGAAATGGTATGAAAAGTGCTAGTCATTGAAGACAAGAAATAACATGTATTCATGAATGTTAATACAATTCCCTAAAATATAGGTTCCCAGAATAAGAAAATCAAACTAATTTGAGAAATAGAAATATTGTGACCCTTGAAGGACATCTTTGCATACTTCTACCCAAAGCACCTACATACCCACTGGCAGTTTGGCAGCACTTCAAACTGCCATCTATTAATTAACTCAGCTGTCAAACTTTCCCTCTGACTTCATTTGCCACCTGCACTATCTGCTACCAGGCAAATGCAATAACATGTAAACTTAAACTCTTGAAGGAGATTTTGAAATGTTTCTGGATAGAGGGAACTACTATTATGTTGTCCAATGAGAAAGTAATCCTGAGTAGGAGCAGCCCAAGATAAGAGTCAGGCTGACTTTGAGGAATCCAGATACAGACGCTGATATCTTCAGGGCCCCTTCACTCTAGAATTTATGATTTCTACCATGTCCAAAGACTCAAGGGCTTGTCTAACATGCAACACCAAAAAGTATATTTCTTTAGGTATAATTGCAATAGGATTCCTGCAGGAAAATATACCTGAACACCCTATGGTCCTTGACCTAGTTTTTACTTGAATGGTATGAAAAAAAATAGTAACACTCTAGAAAAGAACAGCTTAGCCTGCACAGTGCATGAATTTCCCTTAAAAAATCTCCAAGTAAATTCATAACCTTTTCTCCCCCCTGCAACCAGACCTCAACAAATAATTGTGAAGTGAAAACAATTCAGAGCGACTCTTACTTCATTGGTCATTTGTTACTGATGTTTATCTTTCACAATGCAGACAAAAGAAAAAAGGTCAGGCTGAAAATACCACCTTTGCTTTGTTAAACTGAAGACAGGGTTTCAGAAATCCAAAAGCAAGTAGAAATCACTGTTAGTCAGTTGCTACCATTTTAATTTTCCCTCCTAAGGAGACAGGCAACCAACTACATCAGTTGCTACCATCTTGATTTTCCTTCATAAGGAGTCAGGCAATCAGTCACACTTGCGTGGTTTTGGCAGTGGAGAGGTGTTGATTCTGAAATCAAGTGAACAAAGTAGTTAGAACAGGAAGACTTTAAAATTTGGAAATTTCATGAGAAAAAGTGTATTTTGGATTTTATTTTAATTGTTGCTCTTTTGATTTTGGCACTATTTTGTCAATATTGTGGGCAGAGACTTTATACAGAAGTAGTTTATTGTTGAGAATAGGGCTAGGATGGTGACCCATGAAGGCAAGACAACAGAAGTGTTATTACTTTCACTGATTTTGTGGGAGCTCTGCTATGGGACAGGCTGTGTAGAAAATATGTGTGGAGCTGTTTCCAGTCTGGAGAAAAATACTGAAGAATTGTAGTAAGCATTAAGTTTTACTCAAGATAGAATGAAGGTTATACTCATTTTACCTGGGAGAGAGAAATATCAAAAGTGAAAAGTAAGCTAAATTTTAAAGTACAATCCATTACAATATGTGTAAGACACAGGCAGGAGAAAATCACTTATCTATTGAATTAAGTTATGATAAAAATATCTGAAATGGAAATAATAGTGGAAAATGGATGCACCTTAATACCATAATGTTAAGACCCACATGCCCAATATCATATATTTTCTGTTAAATAAGGAACTCAATGGACAAATGAGTCAAAGATCAAAAGAGAAGATAGGTAATAGACACTAGGGAGATAAATCTTTTGCAAAAGAAAAGGGAATCAAGAGATGGAAAAGGGCTAGGGAGTAGAGGTGAAGAAAATGAAAAGGAATGTGTGTTACGTGCATGTACCATCTCCTGACAGTGAATATGTACTGTAAATATGTACCAATAAAAATTCTAAAGATGTATTGAGTGCTTGCTATATATGAACATTCTGCTAAATATTTTGGATCCATAAGTTCATTTTATCATTCCAGTTACCCCTAAGGTAGATACTTTTATTTCTATTTTAGAAATGAGAAAATAGTTTCAGAGAAGCTTGTGAAAAATGATGATGATGATGCATGCTATTTTTCTTATGATAGTGTTAGAACTTAAAAATCTGTTGTAACAAAGCAGGTTTTAGCCCACTATATTGTGCTGCTGTTTCAAAGCATGCTTTCTTTATTAGCAGAAATAACTTCCTTTTACAAATATACTTGGTTTTTATACTTATAAAATAAAGATTCTACATGATTATTCCATAAAGATAGATATTTCTAAGTCATCAAAAAGAGTACGTTCCAATAGGATCAAAAAAGGTGAGAAAGACTTCAGGTCAGCCTGAATTCAGAACACAGGTTCTAAAATTCTGATTCCTGCATATACTTGTAAGAAATATCATCTAACTTTTCTAATTTTGCTTTCTCGTGTTTAACACTAAGTAGAATCTCTGTGTAGTTAACTATGTTCAAGTATGTAAACATTCAGCACAAGGTGTTTTAGGGAGTAATTATAAAGGCTCCCCAGGTATGAGTCATGACTACATTGCTCCACCATGTTGGTTACCAGAGTTTTGCAAAATGACTAGGAATTTGAGAAAACCGTCAGTGGCCAATGACTTTAAATGAAGCAAAGAAACTTTGAGCTTTAGTTAATAGGTGAAGATAGGGATGATTTTTAAAGGCAGCCTGGTTCTAGATATTGGCAGGTTTTAGTGTGACTGAGAATTTTCTGCCCTTGATTTCATATGGGTACGGACTCAGCAGAGCCCACCTGGGACAGTAAGAGTAGATGCAAACAATAAGCTCTGTTCTAATACAAAGTCTTGGGTTGGGGGTCTTTAAAGATGGGTAACAGAATAGGTAAAGAGGAAAACCTAGCATAATGTGGCCTCAGGTAAAAATCTAGCCACTTCCTGATGTGAAACTATTATGTCAGAGTTGAGCTACCTTTAAGAAAAAGGTTGGAATATGGAACTTTTTGAAGCACCGTATTTATCAGTCCTTGGATAGTAGAGACAGTGAGAGATTAACCTTCCTAGCATCATTGGATGAGAGAATTCTTGTCAGCAATTCTGGCAATTCTTTGGAGACTGTAAGGTGTAAACACTTGCAGTAACTGAGGGGTGAGTGAACACACACACACACACACACACACACACACACACACGCATGCACACACATACACACCAAAGATCTGTGAAAGGCAACAGCAACCCTTAAAGAGAAAACTATTGTAAGTTATTTAAGGAATCATAATAGTAAATGAAAAGTTCAGGAACAAGCAGCCCATGAGCAGAGACTGACAGGAGTGTGATTAGGGGAATATGTAATTATATCATCATGTTAGGCTTTTTCGAAATTTACTTGAGTCATCTTACAGGAGCTGGTATAACCATGGTCACTTCACCTATAGGATAGGGGATCCTGGGGAAAGTATGGAGCCATGGCTGCTGAAGAAAGAGGTGGAAGCAGTTTCAGTTTGGACCATGTTTACATGTGTGTGTGTGTGTGCAGACAGAAGGACTATGGTGGACGGTAAAGTTCAGCTCAGTCTGAAAGAAACAAGAACTGTATGTCACAGTCTGCAGTAATTTATGTATCAAATTACTTGAATTTCTACAAGTATAAATGACTTTTTTCACAATCAAGATATTTGAATGGTGTGTATATTTGGAGTCTTAAAATTGTAAGTTGAAGGCAAGATAAAAAGTTAGAAAGAGGATACTCATAATCCCAGCACTTGGGAGGCTGAAGAAGGCGATTCATTTACAAGTTTGTGTCCAGCCTGGGCTACAAAGGGAGCCCAAGGCCAGTCTGACCTGCATAGTGAGACCCTGTCTCGAAAAGACAAACAAAACAAAACAAAACAAAACAAAAAAAGAGGATACTCAAAGACTTTTAACACTAGATCACTTGAGCATTGGATAGACAACAAAGTTAGATTAAAATATTTGTCTTTCGCAAACTCTTTAATGTCTTGAGTACTATGACCTGTATTTTATTAATGTTATCTTTTGGTTTTCCTTTTTTCTGAAATTCACATCTTACTGGCTATTCGCTTGTTTCTGAAATTCGTATCTTACTGGAATTTCTCTTATTAAAGAGACACATGGAAATACAGTGCCTGTTTGAAGGTATGTTTAGATACTGAGGATTATCTGATTGATTCCAAGACTTGGAAGACAAAAGAGTAAAACCTTCATTTGGACACTGGCAACAAATAGAGCTGGAGATTTGAATATACATTTCTGCCCCTTTTCTTTCACTGACTTTTTCTTTTTGTTCCAGCTCAGATGCTAACATGAAATAATTATCAGGACACTGCAAAATACTACCCACAGCAATTTCTTGGACTCTGGCAAATTTTCTACTATGTGAAAACTAGGTCACTTTGATTACTCTAAGCACTTCCTACTTCTGCTACCAGACTTGCCGCCTCTGCATCTGAAATGTGCTTTCTGAAACAAAAATTTTATAATGTACCATTTAAAGCACTTCAGTGGCTTCTGATGCCCTGAGTTCCTCTCTGAACTAGTCTCCTTCTGTCCAGGTTTTGCTCATTCACTGTCAGCCAGTTCCCCAGGCCACGGTGCACACTGTTTGCTCATCCATCTCTGTGTCTTATCTTGGCTACTATTGTCCTCAAATTTTTGTGGGTAACTTGGACTTGAAATATTCTGTGCTGGAAAGACTTTTTTAAAAAAAAATTCCTCCCAGAAGTTTTAGAAATCTTTACTGGCTGGACTTGCCTGACTTTTCATATATCACACTATTTTATAACAGTGCCTTCATTCCTGTCTGTCTCTCTAACTCTACAATCTTTGCAACTATATCTTAGTAACACTTTGGTTCCAACATTTTAACATATAATAGGCCATGAGTTTAATGAATGTTTAATGAATGGCTATCATTACACTCATAGTCAAGAGAAAATCTTGTTAAAATTGAACACATTACTTAGGATGTATGGTGGACAAGTCATGTTGAAATATTCTATGCTGTATGCGATTTAACAGTTGGAGAAACTGTAGTAAAAGTATACATTGCCTTAATTTTAATTAACTTTACTAATTAACTTTTAAAAAATAAATTCATTAGAAATATTTAGTGTAATTCTAGTGATGCCTGGCCATTTAAGTCACATTTAACTTCTACAAAGAAAGTTAATATTTCTTTGAATTTTTAAAATTTATTTTAAATGATACATAACATAAAATTGTACATATTAATAGGATATTATGTAATTCTTTATATATGTTATGTAATATTCAAATCAAGTTAAGAATATCTATGTAACCAAGCATCATTTATTTATCATGAAATTATTTGTCTTAGTTACTTCTCTTCCTTTTTTTACAGCTTATTGGTACATTTTACATTTTGTTCATAAAGTCTGTGCCTACACCTAGAGTTCTTCAAGAGACCTTTGATATGGATTGGTGGCCCCACCGGATTCTTTTCCGCCTGTCTCTGTACCTGAGCACAGTGCTGATTCATGTACTTACAAAATGCCATCTTGTATTCTTACTGATTGCTGTTTCAGACTTTTCTACTCTGCTGGTCCTGCCTGATGGCCTGTGCCTTTCTTAGTTACTTTTCTCATTGCTGAGACAAAATACCTGACATCCAAAGTTAAAGGGGGAAAGCTTTATTTGGCTTTCGGTTTTTAG
>PVJX010032361.1:0-20476 GCA_004027295.1 Dolichotis patagonum
AGTGTAAGCAAATCAGGCCCATGTCAACAAGGGATTCCTGGAAAGAGGGCACTGTGTTCTTAAATTCTGGGAACAGGATTTGAAATGAGGTCCATAGGGAGAATGGTAGGCAGAACATAAATGCAGAAGAATAAAGATTCAGAGGCTGTGAGAAAAGGAGGGTAGGTAAAGACAGGGTTTTCCCTCAGAAAATAGTAGACCAAGAAAGCATGAAAGATTCCATGTCCCACATCAGAAGTCCAAGAACCAGGGTCCTAGTCCCAGCATTCCCACTCAGCATCTATGCAACTTGAGTCTGTCTTTTCCTGATGGAGGAGGAGTTTCAAAATGGTTAAGCACCTTTTGTATGCTTGACAAAGCACTACGCAATTTTGCACAGATGTTATCTTAAGGACTTTAGTTCCAGCTTCCAGTATTATCTTCATTTTATAGCTGAGGAAACTGAAGACCAGAGAGGTTTAGGGCCTTGGAAGTTCCATGTCATGAAGTTCCATCCTCTGAAACCAGAATTCCTCTCTCTCTCTTTTTGAAAATCCATGTTTAAAAGATGCTCCCTAGGTAAAACTGAGTGAAAATCATTAATTAACTATTTCTTCATTCACGTGTTTAGTCAATAGATATTTTCTTTTCTTTCTTTTTTTTTTTTTTTTGTACCAGGGATTCAACTCATGACTTCGCACTTGCCAGGCAGGCGCTTAAGCCACTAAGCTAAATCCCCGGCCCAGTCAATGGATATTTTCTAGGAGTCTGCCATGTCCTAAGCACCACGGTGATTGTAAGCATAAAACAGCCCAATATGGAATTTATATTTTACTAAAGGAAGATGAATAAACAAATAAGTAAATGGATAGGATGTAAGACAATGATAAGTGATATATTAAAAAAAAACTCAGCAAGCTGAGGGGGTGGAGGGAGTGGTGGTAGGAGTGTTTGCTATTTATCAGGGTTGGTCAGGGAAGGCCCCTGATAAGGTGATATTTGGGGACCTGATAAAAACAAGAATCTTAGACACATGGCTTTCTATGGGAAGAATCACCCAGTAGGAGAAAAGCTCTCAGGCAGGACAGCCCCTCACATATTTGAAGACAAGTAAGAATCAGGGAAAATGAAGAGGATAGTAGGAGATGAGGTCAGGGAGCAAGATCAAGAAGAACCTTGTGGGCCTTGGTGAAGACTTTCATATTTACCGTGGCTACTTTGGTGAACCAATAAAAGGTCACAAACATGTAACTGCCAAGACATGGCAGTTTGCTGAAAGCAGCTAAGTTCTGATCACATGGCTGAGTTCTGAGAGAGCGTGATGTGGATGCTATGTTACAAGTGGATTCTAAGGAGTGCAAGAGAAGAAGCAGCAAGAACAGTTAATAACCACTGAGATAACCCAAGAGGAGATGATGGCGTCTTGAACCTTGATAGAAGCAGAGGTGTTGAGAAGCAAATTTTGGAAATAAAAAATATGAAAAAAAAGGGGAATGAATGATGAACCTAAAGTTTTGGTTGAGTAACTCAAAGTGTTAAGAAATACTTTACTGACATGGAGGAAGGTTGAAGGATAAGGATAAGAATTTGATTATGAGCACAGTATATTTAGTATGTCTCTTAGATGTCCAGATGGAGATGCTGAATATGCAGGTGGATTTACAAGTCTGGAGACCACAAGTGATGTTTGGACTAAAGATATACATTTAGAAAACTTTAGTATATTGGAGGTGTGTTAAGCTAATATACTGGATCAGATGCTTTAAAGAGCAAGAAAATATGGCTGTACCTTTGAGCAGTGTTTTGGGCACATAGGAGGGGTCAGTGAGTAAAAGGACAGTCAAAAAAGAAAAGTGTTTCAGAAGCTACATGAAGAAAGTGTTTCAAAAGGGAAGAAGTAAGCAACTATGTCAAATCCTTTTGATAAACTCAGTGTTCTGAAAACCAACTACAATATTTACAAATATAAATGTCATTGGTCTCCCCGACCCGAGCTGATTTCATAAAGTGGGGGTAGGTTGATAAATAGTTTTTAAAGAACTATGAGGAAAGGAAAATTATACCAAACATAATTATGAGAAGTTTTTCAATGTGCATAGGTAAGTGCAACAATAGTCAGAAAAGGAGATAGAATCAAGAGATTAAAAATATCATTAATATTGTTAGTGGGAGAAATTATAGACTATATCATCAAAGGTATAGCTCAGTAACCAGAGAGAAGTAGATGGTCTGAGACAGAGGATTTAATTCCTAGAGCAAGTATTTAGGGTTGAGGATTTCAGCTGTCAGATCTGCTATGAACTCTAGATTTCTTTCAACTCTGCTCACTTCATAAAGATATGCAAACTCAAATTAGAAAGTGGAAGTGAATGTAAGTGCCTTTGATTCATGGGTTGATCAGAAACAAACCTCTGAGGACAGTGGAAAGCCCTTTGTAAGGAGTGGTGGTGGTGATAGCTAATGGGTAGAAACCAGACTTTCCTAATTACACAGGAGAGTGAGTCCAACTCAGAAGATATTTACAGTGATAGACAAATAACTCTTGTTGGACCAACTTAGTCACAGGTAGCATCTATTAACTCTGTATATACTATTTTTAAAAAACCTAGAAAGAATTTAGGAGTAATCAAAATTGGAGAAATTAAGAGGAGCCTGCTTTGGGAATAAAGGAATGGAACAAGGTGAGTTTGAGATTTTTATGGGTTTTGTTCCTAATGGTAAGAACTATAGTGCTACAAGTGATTACAACCTAGAAAGAAAACCTTTAGTTTTTCTTGACTGAAGAACCAAAATACAGTATTCGGGATGAGAGAAAAGGGGATTCTAGAAAGACGATAGTAGTACAGCAAGAGCCCTGTATTTGACATAGAATTTTTTTTAAAAACCACTGCCAAATTACATGTCTGACCTCTGAGCCACGTGAATGAAGAGCAGACTCCAACACACTCAGTATAAGAATAAAGAATTGAACTGTTGCTACCTGGCACAGGAGACAAAATTTGAGATTGGAGTGCATCCAAAGAACTGCTTTGCAAAAGAAAAAAACAGTACTCTTTAAAGACATGTTATAAATTTCAACATCTCTGTACTATATCAACAACAATATCCAGAATACAGTCAAAACTGTATCTTTCCAAAAGCCATTTGAAGAAGGAGGAAAATGTGAGCCAAGAGAAAGGGGAACCAATGGTAACTAATCTTGAGATGACTCAGGTATTGAAATTATGAGACAATGATTTTAAAGCAGCTATTTCGACTATACTTAAAGACATAAAATATGCTTGTAATAGATGAAAAAGGCCAAAAAAATTAGCCAAAAAACAACAAGAAATTAGAAACAACAATCAGCTAACTTGGGAGTGGATTGATAGAGACTTTCCAATTTAATGAATGGCTAGAAAAAAGTTCAGAAAAAATGAACAGATTCAGCGACCTGCACAACAATGGCAAAAAGTCTACACTAAGAATAACTGGAATCCCAGAAAGAGATGATAGAGACTAGAGCAGAAAAAAATTTAAAGAAATGATTATCAAAAATTTGCAAAACTTGGCAAAGATATACATGTACAGAGATGAGACGTACAGCCAATTCCAGAGAGAATACACACAGTGATAACTATAGCTGAGTACACTGTCACCAAACGGCTGATCAAAACCTCATCTGTGCTTCATGTGTGTGCACGCAGCTTTAAGCATACAAATACAGAAGTGAGGAAAACTGAAGAAGTCCCTGCCCTTGCAGAACTATTTAGCAGGGGATTTAGAAAATAACTACTGAGTATAAAATACAGCATCAGTAATGCTAAGCATGTAAGGAGAAACACAGCCAGGCATGAGAAGAGCCACTGAGGGAATACTCCTTTGAACCGCTTTTCCCTCCATCAAATTGTATAAATCACTCAAAAACCATCCACGTCAAGCTGTTCCCCAACCAGCCTGGGACAGCAGCTGCACTTGGTTGAGAATTTACTCTGCTTGGCAACTCTTCAGAGGTTCTACACATATTAACTCATTTAAACCTCGCAATAACTCCAGGAATTAGGCACTATGGGTATCCCCATAATGAAAGGAAGGGAATCAGAGAAAAGAGAAATCAGTTATTACAAAGCATACACATCTCCAGAGACTATGGTCTTGACCATTGCAGTACATTTCCAATATAAACAGAAGGCTTTAACTGCTTCACAGGAACAATTCTCCTCCTCTTGCTCCTTTTCCTCCTCCTGCTCCTCCCTCTCTCTCTCTCTCTTTCCCTATCTTCCATTATTTTATGTAGCAATTATTGGGCACTCACCATGGCCATGAGCACTCTCCTACTTATTTTATACAAATTATTTTCAATCCTCACAGTCACTCTAAAGGAGAGGTTTGAGCATCTCCATTTTATAGTCAAAGAAATTAAGGCATAGAGAGGCTAAGCAATCTCTAGAGGACCCTGTAATTTCTAAGACGAGAAGCTGGAATTCAAATCTATTAGGTTTCAATGGATAGAAATGAATAAATACAACTAGAGAATTCTTTTAAACTAAACATTTTTTAAAATGACTACCGTCACTCCTTGGTGAGTTTCTCTCTTCTGAATCTAGCTATCACAGGGCCTCTCACCGTCAACCTTCTTTGTGGATTTTCACAATGGCTTTGAATCAGCCATACTCACCTTTTACTGTCTCTCCTCTCTGCCTTTTCTGCCAGAGAAACAGGAGTGCTTGAGGTTTCCCCAATCTAATTCTCAGATTCTGCAATTTATCCACTTTCTTTTCTTTTTCTGACCTCTGATCCTTCTCTATGCTACCTGTAATCTGATAATGTTGTACCTTTCTTAAAGACCTAGCTCAAAAAGTCCTTCTCCAGGAAGACTTCTTATGTCTTTCATTCTGGGGCCTCTGCCTCTCTTTCCATTCTTGGAATGCACATGACTTGGCCATTTCAGATGCTGTCACACTGGCCACATCATTGTTTTCTCTGGGTCTTACTACAGGAATACAAAAGACCATGTCTTAGTTATGGTTTACTCATCGCTGAGACAAAATACCTGATGCCCAAAGTTAGGGAAGGAAAGGTTTATTTCTTACAGTTCTTGGAGGTTTCAGTCCTTACTCAGTTGGCTCCAAGGCAGGGTGGCATGGCGGGGCTGCGGTTCATGGCAGCTGCAAGCAGCAAGGTGGAAACCAGCAAGAGAAAGAGACACACCTTCTTTGCGCCTTTACATCATATCCTGGCTCCATGCCTAGGTGGGTTTTAACACTCACACCACCAATCCAAGCACTAGACGATGAATCAATGGCAAAGCAAAATTGCATGAGGCTTAGGGGTCGCTGACATAAACGATGACAGACCACGATCAAGATATGATGTATCTACATATAAATTCCCCAAAACAAGTGTAACTAGTGTGTATCCCAAACATACACTAATAAAAATAATAGAAAAAAAAAAGAAGAATGTACCCAGGGACCACTTGATGTTATTTTCTCAGAATACAAGATTAAGACCCAATGGGACTCCTTTGGACCCTGAGCCATACCAGTTCATTCACTAAATGCACAGAGTGCTGAGTAAGTTCCCTCTCACAATTGTCCTTCAGAGGATGCTGATGACACCAGGGGCACAAGATGAGATGAGTAACATTCTGCATAGAGGCTTCAGAGTCAATTGATCTGGGATTTATATCCACTTGCAGCCATGTAATCTTGGGCAAGTTGTTTTTCCCAGTGCCTCAGTTTCTTTCTCCCATTCTAAATTTGAAGTGAAGTAGCTTCAGCAGAGAGCATTGCAATCTTATCATGGACATGACACCTATAGATGTTGCCTAAACATTCCTGTTCCACCTTTCTATGTTGCCTAGCTGTGATGTCCAATAATGTCCATGGCAATGTTAAAGGAAGCCCATTTTCCTCAACCACTTAGTGTTTTCTTAAACAAAAGCATCTGGATATGGAATCCCGGAGTGTTTCACCAGTCAGGGGCTGTGGATCTTGCCATGTGTGATGGACTTGTATTCTGGTCCCCCAAAGGGATTGTGGCATCTTGTGGGGCCTTCTTTTTGCTTCACCCCTCCTTGTTCCTAGCTACATTTTGAAAGGTTCATGCTCTGCCCTTCATCACTTCCTGGCTTCCCAACTGTGTGAGTAGAGCTGCTTGGAAAGGCAGGGCTAGCTAACTGACAGAAATATATCACAAAATGGATCACGGCATAGGCTCTTGGTGGAGTGTGATCTTTACGTGACCAGTGATTCGGAATGAATTGTCAGGAACTCAGCGCAGCTCAGGCAAATGCTAAGTCTTGGGGATTCTTTTTACGCTGGACATCTTACTTCCCTGGGGTTTCACAACCACTTCATCTCTGGGCCTTATTTTGGAGAGGAAGAGTAAGGGAGAAAAGAATTTGGAAGGGCAGTTTGACATGTGGAATGAAATGACATTTGAGGACATTTCTGATGATCAACACTCTGGAGTGAGGAGTTCTCTTCAAACTCTGGGCTGTGTCAGAGACTGAATAAGGTATGCAAGTCTCACTTTTCTCATCTGCAAAATGGAGCTTATGATAATTGGTACCCTGGAGGCTGAGATGTTTAGGTAAGTTCAGAAAGCAGAGCAGTCATCCAGAACTGATCAACATCTTTGTCTTTCGTCAGAGATCAGAAAGCCATTTGCTTCTAAGCACATCCACCACAAATCAGTCTCCCAGATACCCAGATTCTACAGGATTCTCCACATCTGGAACTTACTGAAGGAGTGAACATGCCCGTGAATTCCCATGGGTGTTCCAGCACTCTGGGGCTCCGACTGTCCATTTCAGGCTTCATCTCCTTGGCCTCCTCCTTGTTTCTCTATTGTTCCTTTGGGGCAGCCTGTAAGGTACAGGCAAGCAGATAGGCTCTATTTTCTTCCCAGATATGGAACCATTGAAGTGATCTATATCCAACAACTAGGTGATTGACTGTGGCATATTTATCTGTTCCAGCTCTTATTATTTTTGATGTGGCTAACAAGGTGCTGGCAGTGAAAAGGAGAAGGAATAGTTCTTAAGGGAAAGGTGGGTCTTATGGAGGACAAAGCCAAGCCTGTGTTCTCTATGTGCATCTCTTCATCATCATTAAACTTGCATCTAATGTCTGGCATATCGTACAAGTTTGTTACATCGATTCTCACCATGGACATGATATGTGATGATGATTGCCGTGCTATAAGCACTGATTAGGTGCCTCTGCTGTGCCAGGCATTGTGTGTGCATGCTCCTGGAATTCCATCTTGGAGGCAGGAAGTGATAACTTCCTGTAACGCAGTAGGAAAAGTAGCAAACTCAGATAGATTAAGTGATCCTTCCGCCTATTGCAGAGCTAGTCATGATGGAGAGCTATCTACATCCAGATGCTTCTGCACCTATATTCCTTTCTACAGCATCTGGGCCAAGCCATCAGTTTTAAATCCCTATAGTGGTAAGCATCCTACCCTGAAAGTGGTCACTGGTAAGTCCTTCTGCAACCTTGGACAGCACAGGCACAGACTGGGAGGCTGTCTCCTTAATTCCCCAGGAAAGTCTTATCCTGGGAGAGGCTTCATACAGGTCTGCATTTTAGAAGAGTGAAGGAGTCATTCCACAATGCTCAGAATTGCTGCTATTCTGCAGAGGCCTAGCCCCACATGTCCCCTTGGCCTCTGAAAGACCCAGACCCTCTGTGTGGATAGATGGAGTGCTACCTGTGTGGGGAAAACCCCAAGATGACATTGTCCATTGTGTACCATCAAAGCATTTTTGCCTAGAAATGATCCAGTGAGAAAAAGGGAGCAAAGACAAGTCCTTAGAGGGATATGTGTTTAAAGAAGAGCTGTCATTGATACGCAATAGTTTGAGATGGCAGAGTTTTGGCCAGGAGAAAGAGACCTATGGCTTTTCCCAGCAGGATGTTTGTACCACTTGGCTGGTGGCTGTACTTTTTTTGTCCATGGAGAACAAAGTGGAGGATCCTCATTCCATATCAAGCAAGTGCCACTGTTGTTCAAGCAGGATGCATTAACTTTGAAACCAAAGCTTGGCACAATACTGGAAATATCTGGATCTTTCACAGACCAAAGGGAAACTTGACTTTTGGAGCAGGCCTGGTTACAGCTGTTCCTGGCGGTGGTTCCAGCACTATGGGGGGTTCCTGCTTATCTCATCTGCTGCCACCTCTTCATCCCACAGCTGGAAGCAGATGTTTTAGCACCCTGAAGGTCCAGTGCAGTCCAACCACAGCCTCCTGGACATAGCTTGCTGCTTTGGATTTGCAGTAGTGTACATACAACTCCTCACTTCTTTGCTGCCTGATCCGGGAGAAAGAGGAAAATTCTGGCCCAGCCGATTGAATTCTGCTACTTCTGATCTGTGCTCCAGGGCAGGTACTGAAATGCTAGGTTCACCTGGGAAGTTCATTCTGAGAAGAAAATAGGGTAAAACCTAGGAAATGCTACTCACAGTGTCTGGCACATGGTAGAAGTTTCTATGATTACTAAAGATATTAAAGTTTACATTGTGGTAAAAGTAGGCCCAGTCTCAAATCCCAACTAGCCCACCTATTAGCTGAATGGCTATTAGCAAGTTCCATAAAATTCTGAGCCATGGATTCTATGTGGAAAGATGACCGATACTCAGTTTTTAGGGTTAGAGTAAGGATAAAGTGAGGTGACATCTAGATTATTTGATGTAGTTTCTGTAAATAAGAATGCAAGAAGTTATACAAGTATATATTTGAAACTGTCATATGATAGGTGCTCAGTGCTCCTCAGTTATTTGCCGAGAGACCCTAGATTAATCCTTTGTTGGATCTCCTGGCTACTAAATCTTCATAATGTGCTCACAGTATTGTGGGTCCTCTGCTCTGCCATACAATGGCAGAGGGTCATCTGTCTCCTCATTTGACTTCCTCCCAGGACACAAAGTGGGATAATGTCCTTAGTGGGCTGTCATTTCTGTCCCCAAACCCTTCCCAGAGACCCCCTTTCCCCAACTTGGGGCAGGTACTTAGGCCATGTTCAACTTAAACCCAAAGCTAGAAGCAAGAATACGTGAATTGACAACTGGAAACTTTTTTCCAGCAGAAGAAAAAGTCAACGATACTGAAATTTTATATGAAATTTTATCCTTCTCAAGGACATTGCAGTGTTGTTTGTGCTGGCGACAATTTTATCAGAAAGGTGGTAAAAGATGCATCTCTGGATTTCAAATGGCTTTTGTGCAGTAGGGGCCTACAACAAAAGCAGCATTTTGGATGCTACAAACTTAAGTAATGGAGTCAGACAAATCAGCCCTGTATCCTCTGCTAACAAACAAGGAAAATAGAAAGTTTCCACTGTGATCTGAAGACCTGTACCTCCAAAACTCAAGTTGAAACCTATCACCACTGTGATACAGTTTAGAGTAGGATATTTTGGAGGTGACTGGACCATGAGGGTTTCATCTCATAAACAGAACTAGTGCCCTTAAGAAGGAAGCCTCTGTTAGGCAAGAATGTAGCAAGAAAAGTGTCATCTTCTAAGCAGAGAGAGAATTGGGAATATAGCTTAGTAGCATAAGCACCTGCCAGGCAAGTGCAAGGTCTTGAGTTCAATTCCTGGTACCAAAGCAGGAAGAAAACAAACTCTCACCAGACACTGGCTTTTCTGGCACCTTGATCTTAGATTTTTCCAGCCTACAGAAGAACTATAAGCAATACATCCTGTGGTTCTACATCACTCAAACTAAAATATGTTGCTAGAGCATCGTGAGCAGGCTGAGATCGGCTCCTAGCATGGATTTGCTGGGTGGAATTGCTTCCTCTCATGTATCAGGCCTGTTAACTCATCTTCATGGAAACATTACATAAACACGTTTTTTTAGTTTAAAAATGGCATGTCCAGTCCCTACCTCCTGTGAGTAAAGGATACTTCTTGGACTGCTGTTGCCAGAAATGGATATACAGAAAACTATAACAACGTGATAGTTACAGTTTCAGTCTTCACGTGAGATATGCATCCCAGGATCAACAGTCAGTGCACATTTTGACTTATACTTTGCCCTTTTGTGAGTTTGACATCAGTGGATCAATTCTTCCATGTCTCAGTGCCTAGATATCTAGAGACAGTTTCAAATTTACCAGCAAAAAGGCCCCGTTCTAAGGCTTTTATTCTTGTCCTGACAAATCCGATGTTTCTGACAATGACTCAGGCAAATGCAATGAGCTTTTGCTTATCAAATTTGCTGATGATAATGCAGTGGCAGGGATGGTGATTGTGTCAGATGACAGGATCCAAACAATCACAATAGCATGGACGAAAGATCAACTCATTTAGCAAGGATCAGTATGGGGTCCAGAGACCCACAGCCCAGGGGTTGGATGTAGTAGGGAGACGTAATGAATGTCTGGGGGCTTGTTTACTCAGGAGCAAGTTAGACATAGGCCAGAAAGTGGTACAACCATCGAGAATGGGAGACAGAATACATTACCTAAAGTAGAGTTTCCAGGAGGAAGAAGGAGAGGACCCACTGGATACATTTCTGGTCTGCCCATACCTAGAATGTGATGTTCATTCTGAGGAGTGCCCTTTGAGTAGGTTTTTGTCCACAGGTCCTGAGGAAAGTGACCCAGTCCTGGGGGTTCTTAATTCCACAAAACTGGGGCAGTGTAACCATGTATAAAAGGGTCTCAAGAATGAACATGATCACTTTTTTCAAATAGGCAAGATTTTGTCACATTGGTGTATGATTTTGTAAGGCTAATAGACAGAACTAATATTAATTGGCTAACGTGTCTCCCAGACATATCTCTGTTCTGAATAAAAAAGAATATTCTAATAAGTCTGTGCCGTTCACCAGGGGAATGAGCTGCCTGTGGTACCCCAGAGCTCTCCTTTATTTGAACTCTTTTTCAGGAGCCTTACGGGAAGGATTATGATGTTGTAGAAAGGTATCAACTTCCAGGTGCCGCCCACACTTGTGAGGATAACTTACAAATTACATTTGTTTTCCTTATTACTTTTTAATAACTGAGTTTCACCAAGGGCTCCCAGCCTAAGCAGAATAGGAGGAGAATGGCAAAGTAGGTACTAGAGGTGCGTACTATATTGTACCTGTCCTGCCAAGGGCAAATCATTAACCTTGGAAGAAAGATGTGTCCCTTGGTCCCCTCTATGCTCAGGGTCAGTTTTTTCTGTAAGGTTTCTTGTTTTCTTGTGCAAATAGATGCAACTCTCTGGGCATGTCCATGCCAATCTGAATCCCAAGAGTACTGAGCTAGTCTCCTCAGCTGGTACTCACATTCCTTTGATAACTGGGTTGTTTGCATTTCAAATCCTGAGCTCTTGTATTTTCAGTGCTAAGCTAAATCCCTGAAAGGCAGGATCACATCTCTTAATATGCGTAATTTTTATTAAGTTGCTCCGCTATATCATATTGGTTAGGAGTAAAATCTCTGAAGCCAGACAGACATGAGTTTAAATTCCAAATCCCACTTTTATTCTTTATTAGCTGTATGATCTTAGGTAAGCTATTAATCTGTCTGGGGCTCAGTTTCCTTGTCTGTAAAATGGAGATGATAACAGTACCTACTCTAAGGATTAAGTAAGATATACAAGCGTGAAATTTTAGCACAGTGCAAACAAAGGGCCAGTACATAATGGGAAGTAGCCACTGTTACATTTGGGCTATTCTGAGGTCTGCACCCCTCTCTGTCAGGCCCCACGTGCCTTCCTCTGGGTTCAACAGCAGCTCTCCTTTTTAGCACCTCTGTCTCCTCCTGCCTGGGTGAGCTGTACCCACCATCTTCCTGGTGTGTCACTCTATCTTTCCTCCCACACATAATCTTTCCAATCCTAACTTTCAGATTTCTTTGATTTCAGGGGGAAGCTGTTCTCTCATGCTTTGCATTTTAACGACTTCCATTGCGATTCCTCATTTTGATCTGTTTAATAACATATTTTAAACTAATCCCTTGTAATAAAAGGATTTCATTACTAATGGAGACAGCTGTGCAATGCAGTGAGTTCATTAGTTTCACTTTTCTGACGAGACCTGTTGGAGTCAAAAGTTTTGCAACTCTGCAAAGTTGTGATAGGGAGGGTTGCCTGGGGAAGCCAAGAAGGGAAATTTCAAGGCAGGGACAGATCTACAGGCAGCAGAAAGAGTGGGATTTGTGTCTGAAAAGACTGGGAGGAAAAGGCAGAGATATCGCAGGTTTGGACTGCTTATGGCTACAAGCAGGAAGGCCCAAGCTTTAATGAAGACAAGATATTGCTCTGTGGGAGAGGGCTTCCTCTGGTGCTGAGGGACCGGGTTATAGACCACACTTACTTCTACTCATTGCAGAGATAATGACCCACACTCTCTCTCCCTTGCTCTGTTACACTGCATGTAACACTATATTTAATTGTCTAATATGTCAAAAGCCTCAGTCAATTCTGTATCTCCAGTAGCTAATAATAATTTGAGGAGAGTGTTTGCTAAGCTGAAATGAATTGTTTTACTTATGTATTTTTTATGTGCTCTCCTTGTATGCATACATCTTCAACGGGTGGCAGAAGCTTGTAGGTTCACAACTGGCCTCCAAAGAAAGACCTGTATCTCCAAGTTTCCACTTAGCTTCTTCACACGGCTGTCTCTTGTTCATTTTCTATTTGATATATTTAAAACTGGGCTCATCACCTTCTCTTACACCTAATTCTTATTCCTACAGCTGATGCTTTTTAAGTATTACTTATTCCAGTGGTTGAAACCTCTATGCACTTGGCTGAGAAACTGGATGTTAGCCTTAATATCTCTACCTTATGGTTGTCATCTAACCATTATGTCTTGTTGACACATATTATGTGGTTTGAATGCGTTTACTTCTCCCTATTGTCTCTGCTACCACCTTCATCAACGCTAGAGCACCTGGACTCTTACCTGTACCCACCACTACACCATTCTCCAGCCAAGAGTAAGAGTGACCCATATGATTACACTGTATCTTGGCCTATGCCCTTTGTCCTAAGAGCTAGCCTATCAAAATCCTTAATGTGTCCCCAAGTTCCTAGCAAAAGAAAGCCCCTTCTGATCTCTCTGGTCTTACTATCACTGTTTTTGCAGCTTTCAGAATTTCTCTCTCTTCCCTTATCTGAGTTTCTTCAACACACATTTGGGTTTTCCACTGGGACTGTTGCCTTGGGCTCCCATGAAGACCTCTGAGGAGCTAGTATGTAGTAGACATGATGCTAAGCTTCACATGCACTCATAAATTTAAATATCACAACCATGTAAGGAAACAGGTGCTATTTACCCTTATCTTTAGAAGAAGAGACTGAGACTCAGGAAGACTAAGAGACCTATCAAAGCATTCTTCAGACTTTGGCATGACCCACCCTTTCCAGCACAGAGCCAAGCAGTAACAGGAAGGAATCCCAGCCCCTTTCCCAGTCAGATATCCCTGCTGGTAGAGGAGCTTTCTTCCTCTACAAAGGCCTTGGCTCTGGACCAGTGGGAAAATGAAATGGACCACTATCATTTTTATCTTTCTACAATATCTTCGTTATTCTTCTGGCAACAGAAACACTTTTCTAGTAGGCTGAAAATTGCCATGCCCCAAAGAAGACTAATCCTAATACTGTATGTGGAGCCTGTAAATGTTGCCTTGCATGGCCAAGTCTTTGCGGATATGATTAATCTGAAGATCTTGAGATGGGGATATAATCCTGGGTTATGTAGGTGGGCCCTAAGATCTCAAGTATTCTTATAAGAGGCAGGCATGTATAGCAATGTGACTGCAGTTAATGACACTTATTGCATACTTGAAATCTGCAAAGGAATTATATGTTAAGAATTTTCACCTATAAAAGAGAGAGAGAGACAGAGAGAGAGAGAGAGAGATGAGAGAGAGAGAGAGAGAGAGAGAGAGAGAGATAGAAAGGCAGAGAAAGGTTTGAGTACCTACAGATGAAAGTGTATTGTAACCACTGAGGCAGAGGTTGGAATGATGTGTCCATAACTAAGCCCACAAGAATCTAGGACAGCCTGCAGGTTGATTTTTCCATAGACCATCTGGAGAGAGAGCATGCCATGCTGACACCTTGCCTTTGGACTGATGATACTGACTTCATATTTCAGACTTCCAGAAGCATGAAAAAATATGTATCATCTGTTATACCACTCACTAATCATGAGGATGAGCCCAGGGCTTCTGCAACATGTTATTCAAGTTTATAGAAAACAAAACTGACTCTGAGGCAATGAAACCCCATGAAGGAAAAGCAGACAGAAGGTGGACAGAACCACTCATTCACCAGGGATGCCTCTGACTACATTTCCTGGGACATGACACCTCCTCTGGGAATTGCCCACTAACCAATGATGAAGACTGCTGCAGTAAGCTCAGGAGTATCCTAGTATTAACCTAAGATGTGCTGTGATAATAAGTAAGTCCTCACATTTCAATGTCTCAACATGCTAAGTGTTTATTTCTTAGCCATTCAACATTCAGGGTAGGGTGCCAGTTCCCATCTCAGTAGGGTAATGGAGCTCATGAAGAATTCACTTCCCTTAAAGACATCTGCCCTTAAAGACATGGCACAATGTCTTCTATGTATAGCTCACTGACCAGGAATAGCTACCTGGGTCTGTAAAGGAGGCTGAAGACTTTTGATATGAGTACTGGAAGAACAAAACGGATGTAGTGAGATTTATTAATCACTATGGGAGGAGATTGGCCCCAGTTCTGCTATTGAGTTCTAGGCTCAAAAGGAAGTCCCTTTGTATTTGAAATACTGCTAGACAGGGTTTTAGACAATATGTCAGCAGAGCCAAGACAACGTGAGGACATTGTTAGGCTGGTTCTCACCAGTGAGGCTGGGTAGGAAATTAATGATGGCTCTCTCAAGACAAAGACACCTAGCCATTAGTCAGATCTGCCTGCTGAAGAGAGATCAAGGGATAGATCTAGAAGGAACATATCACAGTAGCTCCTGACAAGGGATGGAGGCTTGTGTATACTCTTTCCTTTCTTCCCTTTGTTTCCTCTGTTTAACTCCTTTTTCTCAAAAAGACATGGCTCAATTGTCCTGTCTGTAGTCATGCAGTTTGTAATTATGTTTTACCATGTCAAACAATATTCCCCCAAGTTCGATGGCTTAAAAAACCACATTTTTATTGTCTCACAACTTCTGTGGCAGCATACAAGATGAAAGCTACAGTCTTTTTATAACTTAGAAGCCCTTTGAGTCTGCTTGTAAACTCAGATGTGACATCTATCACTTTTGCAATATTTTCTTCATTAGAAGTAAGTCACTTGGGGCCAACATATACCCAAGGGGAGGGGAGTATGTAAAAGAACAAATATAGGGAACAGAAACTGCTCAGGCCATTTTAGAGGCTACCTACCACATCTTCCTTCTCTCAGGCCATGGTAGTGGTCTGTCAGAGAAGGAAAGATTGGTATGGTCTCTGAAACACCTTTAGTAAGCCTTCTGCAGTCCTATCTCCAGTTTGCCCAACAGGCTGGTGTCCTGCTAGAATATGAGAGCTGGAAAGCAGTTTAGAAATCACCTTGTCTAATATCCTCATGTGACACATGAAAGAAAAGAGCTGTGGGCTCTTCACAGTAGGACAGGGTTATTTACAGAGTGGGGCCTATGATTAAGGTCACTTGACTTCCCAAATAGACTTGATTCCTCTACTTTCTCTATCTAGTCACTTTCTCATCTCCTCCCACTTGATCAGCACTGCCCATTTTATAGAGATTATTCTCTCAGAAGTCACCTGGAAAATTTTTGGTCAAGTATTTTGTCCTGCCTTACTTCTGGAGTTTTTACCTCCTTTGGCTTCTACGAGACCCACAGGCCTGGTGTCTCCCGCCTTTGTCAGTGGCCAGTTCTTTTCCTCCCTTGGAACCAAGCAAAAAACAAAATTTACACAGCCCCAGAGACTCTGCTCTTATCCTCTTTCCTTACTAAGTCTTTGATGGACCTATCTGGTTTCAGTATTTGACAATCACTTTTCCTTGTCTTGACCTTGTCTTGTTCTGTAGTTACCCATATCCAGCAATCAGATGACCATTTCCACAGAGATGTCAATGTCAGTTCTGTCCAAACTCAGTGGTATTGAGAGCAACCTCAGCTCTCATCTGCTGAGCTCATACTTGTGCCAGATCCTGTGCTATGAGTTTTAGATACATTTTCTTATTTAATACTCCCAAGAACAATGTACTATAGATAATGATCACATTTTACAGATGGTAAAACTAGGCTAAGAAATGTAAAGTGACCTGTCTGATATTCTTCTTTATTTTACAATGAAAAAAGAACAACAGTGATACAGAATTTCAAAACAACATAATAGATTAATGATGGTTAATATATTGCACAGTTATCTTCTAAGTAGTTGCTCATATTACAACACATAAGCATTAAAATGATCAAACAATGAATGCGTAAGCCATTCTTTTTGATGAACTGACATTATCTATTGTACATTTTGTATTCTATTTACTCTTTCAGTTTTTTATACAAGGGAAACAATAAGATGTTTATATATGCGAATCTGATTTATTTCACTTATGAGTATGGTCTGAAGTTGCATCCATTTACCTATAATAGTCTCAAATTCATCCTCTATAGCTGAACAGTGCTCCATGGTATAAAAATACCACATCTTTTTATCCATTCTGCAGTTGACGGGCATTTGTGTTGTTTCCAAGATTTAGGTATTACCAATTATGCTACTATAAACATGGGTGCACATATATTACTGTGGTATGTTTTCAAAATACCCAGGAGAGGAATAGCTGGATCAAATGATCTTCCACACTGATTTTCACACTGATTTTCCACGCTGATTTTCACAGTGGTCTCACCATCCACACTCCCACCAACAGTGGAGAAATGTTCCTTTTCCCCCAAAGCTCCACCAGCATTATTTGTTATTAGTTGATTTCTTCATGATAACCATTATTTCTGAAGTGAGGTGGAATCTTAATGTTGTTTTAATTTGCATTTCTTGAATGACTGGTGATGTTGAACATTTTTTTTCATATATTTATCTGCTATTTGTATTTCTTCGTCTGAGAAATGCATATTCATGTCAGATGCCCATTTTTGGATTAAGTCTTTGAATTTAGGGGATCTGATTTCTTTCAGTTCTTTACATATTCTAGATAGAAGTTCTTTTTGTGGGGACAGTTGGCTAAATTTTTTCCCATTCTGTGGGTTGTCTTTTCACTCTGCTGATGATTTCTTCTGATATGCAAAATCTTTTTAATAAGATGAGATCCCAGTTGTTGATTCTTTGAAGTACTTCCCATGAAGTTTGGACTTTGCTCATGGACTCCTTACCTACCCCTATGTCTTCAAGATTTCTACCTACTTATTGTCCAGTAAACTTGGTGTTTCTGTTTTAATATTTATATCTTAAATCTATTTTGACTTCAGTTTAGTTCATGGTGATAGATATGGGTCTAGTTTTAGTCTTCAGCAATTTTTCCAGCACCATTTATTAAAGAGTCTATCTTTCTTCCAGTGAACATGTTTATCCTCTTTGTCAAAGATAAGGAGGTTGAGTGTTTTTGTAGTTGTGTCTGCATCTTCTAATCTGTTCCACTGATCCTCAGGTCTGTTTATTTGCCAGTACCATGCTGAGTTTATCACATTAGGTTTGTAGTATTTCAAGTCAGGGATTGTGATGCCTCCTGCCTTAACCTTTATTGCCCAGGCCTGCCTTTTCTATTCTAGATCTCTACTGTTTCCAAATGAATTTTAGAAATGTTTTCTCTATGTATGTGAGGTATGTTAATGGTATTTTGGTTGGGATTGCATTAAATTTGTATAACAATTTTGGGAGTATGGCCTTTTTCACTATGTTGATTCTTCCTATCCAAGAGCAAGGGATATATTTCCATTTCTGACATCTTCAATTTCCTTTTGCAGAGTTCTGTAATTTTCACTGTACAGATCTTTTACATCCTTTGTTAGACTGATTCATTTTTTGGATGCTATTGTGAAAGGTATTGTTTCCCTAATTTCTGTCTCAGTGAGTTTGTTGTTTGTGTATGGGAATGCTACTGAAATATGAGTGCTGACATTATACCTCACTTCGCTGTTGAATTTGATTATTAACTCCAGTAGTCTTTTGGTGGAGTTTTTGGGGTCCTCTCTGTAGAGTATCATGTCACCTACAAATGATAATTTAACTTCTTCCTTTATTATCTTTATTCCTTTTATTTCTCTCTCTTGTCTAATTGCTCTGGCTAACATTTCCAGAGCTATACTGAATAGGAATGGTGATACTGGTTATGTTTGTCTTGTTCCTGATTTTATAGTGAAAGTTTTCAGTTTTTTTCTATATAGGATATTGACTTTTTATAGATGGTTTTTATCAGGTTGAGGTAGAGACCAGCTGTTCTGATTTTCTCTAGGGTTTTTTTTTTATCATGAATGAATTTGGGACTTTATTAAAAGATTTTTCTGCATCTATTGAGATGATCATGTAATCTTTGTCTTTGGCTCTGTTGATAAGATGTGTTATGTTTATTAATTTGCATATGTTCAATCTTAGCTGTGTTCCTGGGATGAATTTCACTTGGTCATGCTGTATAATCTTCTTGCTGATTTGCTGCATTCTGTTTATTAGTATTTTTGAAGATTTTTGCATCTATATTCATTAAGGAGATTGGTCTGTAGTTCTCTTTTTTGGTTGAGTCTGTCTCTGGTTTTGGTATAAGAGTAATACTCGCCTCTAGGAGTGAGTTAGGGAGAATTGCTTCCCTTTCAATTTCATTAAAGAGTTTGAGGAATATTGGCATTAAATCCTCTCTAAATTTTTTTGTAGAATTCAACCATGAATTCATTAGGACCTGGGCTTTTCTTTTTGGTAACTTTTTAATTATGTTTTTAATTTCATTAACTGATATTGGGTTGTTCAAAATTTTTATATCCTCTTGATTCAGCTTTGGTAATTCATGTTTCTAGGAAACTGTCCATTTCCTCTGTGTTTTCCAGCCTATGTGAGTACAGATTTTTGAAATACGCATTCATGATCTTCTGAATTTCCACAGGATTTATAGTGATTTCACCTTTTTCCATTCCTCATTGCATGAATCTGAGTTTGTTTCCTTTTTTTGATGTTTGGTAGGTGTTTATCAATTTTGTTTATTCTTTCAAAGAACCAACTCTTTGAGTCATTAATTCTTAGTATTATTTTCTTAGTCTTAATTGCATTAATTTCTGCCCTGATTTTTATAATTTCCTCCCAGCTATGAGCTTTGGTCTTGACTTGCTCTTCTTTTTCTAGAAGGCTGAGGTGCATCATTAGGTTGTTTATTTGTGTTCATTCTGTTTTCCTGATGAAAGAATTTACTGCTATATATTTCCCTCTTGGTAATGCTTTCATCACATCCCACAGATTCCAGTGTGTTACATCTGCATTTTCATTTAAATGGTAGATACCATTTAATTTCTTCTTTAATTTCATCTATGACACATTGGTTGTTTAGGAGGATGTTATTTGATTTCCATGTGTTTTTTGAGTTTTTGCAGTTTCTTTTGCCCTTAAGTTCCAATTTCAGTGTAATATGATCCAATAATATGCATAGGATAATTTCAATTCCTTTGTATTGACTTATGCATGTTCTATGGGCTGATATATGGTCTATTTTAGAGAACATTCCATGTGCAGTTGAGAAGAATGTGTATTTCAGTGTTGTTGTGGAACACTCTGTAAACATCTATGAAATCCACTGATTCATGTTTGATTCAGTTCTGTTATTTCTTTGATAATTTATTTTGTCTAGTTGATCTATCTCTCTGTGACAGTGGGTTATTAAGGTCCCCCTATTATAATTGTATTATTGCTTATTTTATTTTTCATGTCTATTAATATTTGTCTTGTTTAGTTGGGTGCTCCTGTATTTAGGTGCCTATATATTTATGATTATCTTTTCCTTTTGAATTTTTACCCTAACAAGTTTGTAGTGATCTTCTTTATCCCTTTTGATCATTTTTGGTTTGACATTCACATTGTCTGCAAACAGAATAGCTATCCCTACTTCTTTTTTGGGGGGCGGGAGGTTCCTGTTGCATAGGGTATTGTTTTCCATCCTTTGATTTTCAGTATATGAGTTTCTTTTTGAGTTAAATGTGTTTATTCTATACAGAATATTGTTGGATCTTGTTTCTTGATCCATTCTGCAAATCTATTTCTTTTGATTGGTGAATTGAGGCCATTTACATTGATGGTTATAACTAGCTTATCTTTGTTTTGTTATTTTCCTGTTGTTGGTTTCCTGCTTTCCCCCTCTGTTTAATTGCTTTCCCTGCCTGGTGTTTTCTTTTTGTTGTTCTGGGAATTGTGGTCATTTCTGTCTCTATCTAGAATATCTTTCAGTACTCTTTCTAGAGTTGGTTTGGTGGACATGTATTTCTTCAGTTGCTTTTTGCCATGAAAGTATCTTATTTGCTTCACGCCCAGGAAGTCTCCCAGAAAGCAGCATCTCAGGCTGTCTCTTTGGGACCCGAAAATCCCGGA
>PVJX010032362.1:0-20497 GCA_004027295.1 Dolichotis patagonum
CAGGCTAGGACAATTAGAATCTTTACGAGTGGGGCCCAAGCATTAGAATCTTTAAAGATTCCAAGTAATTTCAGTGTTCAACCAAAAAGTGATAGACCTAAGTGAGGTTTGCTTTTGTCACAATAAAGACTGTTAACGATAATGGAAACACGGCCTTTGTGATCAGTAAATTTCATCAAGTGTTGATTTGTTCATTTGCAGATTTAAAGGTAAGCTTTCAGCTTTAAAAATATTTAGGTTGTCTGTTACTTAATACTATAAAATACCTCTTTTTTGCTTTAATTTGGTATTAAGAACTTTTCTAAAGACAAGTATATGCACTGTCACCATCTGAGTTGTGAGTGTATCTACAGCCCAAATTGTACATTGAAATTAAACTTATTACAGGTCACATTCTAATTTGCATACACATACCATATAAATATATATATGTATGTATACATATATTAATATCACTGGTATATTATTTAGGGTCTTCTAGGGAAACCACCAATAACCCATATCTATGTCTATGTTGGTATAGATATTAATTGTAGGGTTGCAAGGTTATGAACATCAGAAAGTCCCACAGTCTGCTGTCTACTGTAGAACTGAGAGAGCCAGAGTGTAGTTCACCTGAGTCTAAAGGACTAACAGCCAGAACACTGAGGGCAGGAGAAGACAGATGGCCTAACGGAGAGACAGTGAGGTTACTTTTTCTTCACTTTCTCTTCCATTCAAGTGACCCTTCCACAGATTTAATGGTGCCCATTCGTACTGTTGAAGGCAAGTCTTTATTCAGTTCATGGATCCAAATACTAATCTCTTCTGGGATTCGTGTCATAGACTATTATGATCTCGATCTGAAATATGCCCCCAAAGCCTCATGTGTTCAGAGGTGGGGCTTTTGGAAAGTGATTGGATCATGGGACAGTACTCATGAGTGGATTAATCCACTGAATTCATGGCTGAGTGTGTTATTAGCAGATGGGGCTGACTGCAAAAGGTGAGTCCTTGGGCGTGTGACCGGAAAGGCTATAGTCTTGTCCCTAGCTCCTCCCTTCTCTCTCTGCTTCCTGAATGCTATGGGTTTATCAGGTTTTCTCCTTTAGATCCTTCCACTATACCACTTCTGCCTTGGAACCAGCCTTGAAACCAGGTTTTAAAGGATTCCTGACTAAACCCTTTGAAACCACAAAAAAAGAGTTTCCTCTTTTAAATTACAGGTAATTTGATCCTGTGGTTAAAAGGGAAGGAATATATAGACACACCTAGAAACAATATTTTACTAGCTATCTTGGCATCCCTTAATCCAATCAGTTTGATATATAAAACTAATCTGCACATTGAGCTTTAAGAGCACTGTAGGAAGTTTTGGATGGGTTTAACTATCTTGCTTCAGAACTAAGGCAATTATGTTTGAGAAAATGTCATTTTGGCAGACATGGCAAGAACTTCACTTGTATTTTTTTTAATAGAAGCTCTCTCCCTGATGGTTTTTATTGATTTCCAAAAGCTGAGTGTTTGGACTAACAGCATCAGAATCACTTTGGGAACCTAATTGATTCCTTAGCCCACGAGCAGACCCTTAGAACCAGCCTTTCTGGTAGTGTAGGCTGAGCAGCAGTAGCTTAACAATTGCTCCCAGGTGGTTTCAATGCCCAGCCAAGTTAGGGCAGCACTGGAAATGCTAGCTAATTACTTAGATCAAGTACAAAACCTGCTGTGAGGAGAGCAAGTTGTCAATTAAGGAACAAACTAGTTTTAAACTATTTGTTTAAAGGTGGTATTAGTGACTGTGGGCTGTACAAGCCACCTGCGGTGACATCTGAAGGATTCCTCAGTAAGTATCTTAAGTCATTTTTGGAACCACTGGGATTTCCTATATTTTCAGGAATGTGAGGGGGTGTATCACAGAGTGACTTTTCACAGAAATCTTCTTCATCAGGTTGTAGACTGAAATGGTTCATTATAGATAAGGAGAGAAGAAGAATTCTGGTCTCTTATGAGACCTCAAGCATCCTGGGAAACATGAACTCTTTTCATTTCCTCCATGTGTCTGACAGTACCTTCTTCTCGTATCCTTCCCGAGTCTTGTGTTTGCTTTCTTCTCCAGTAGCACAAGGAAAGATGAACCACGTTTATGAGGCAGATGTTATAAAGTAAAATACTGGTGATGCCACCCTCTAACCATGTTCCTTAATGTCTCTGGTTATCAGTGAATCTTTCCGTTAAGAGGATTTAACTCAACATGGGTAATATGAGTATGTTTAAGCATGCAAGCAAACAATTCTACAATCCATGTCCTTAGCTCTGGGAACAACACAGGTACTGAGAATGACAGGAAAAATAACTAGCATAGGATCTCAAATCTATAAAATGTCCTAAAATATTTCTGGAGATGTTTAGATACAGAGAAAATTGTAGATGCTGGAAGTCATCTCTGGGAGCAATTTAGGTAGTTGAGAGAATTTCTTCTGGGCTACTGCAGGGTTTGGTGATGCTGCATGGATTGTGTATTTGGGGCTGGAGCAGGGAGAAGCTTGAGTACCAGTCCCACACTTTTCTCCATTTGGAGAAATCTCTGGACTCATGGATTTGATCATTTCCTGATTTCATCAGGTAAATGACTCAGTTTTGTACCCTCACTATGGTATTCTTCCCTGAACTCCAGACCTGGAGGTCTAGTTGCATATTTGATATTTATTCATAGGCACCTAGCAGGCATTTGAAATGATACATCCAAAATCCCACTGGTACTTTTACCCTAAACCAGTTTTTCTTAAAACTTCTCTCATTCCCTATCTGAGTACTGCATTGTGTTATTCTGGCAAAAAAGTATTTAAAGGCATCTTGATTTCTCTGTTTTGTGCATACCATATTCAATTGTAGAGCACGATCTAGTGGCAACTTTCCTCCTCGTCTTCCTGCTTGGAGAACTGCTAGAGTCCCAGAGTTTTGTGAAATGTCTGATAGGCAGTAGTTCCTCAAATATGTTTGCTAAAAAGTAAATGAATTAGACTTATTGAGCTCAACTGAGACTTTCTGAATGTCAGTAGCAGAACTTAGTGATATGATTTATAACAGACACATGGATTTTATGACTTTCTTGTTAGATTTTCTTTCTTTTTCCTACTTAGTGTTGGATGAAATCAAAGCATCCTTGAAGAGTCTCCTGCTGGTTGGCCCCAATTTTCTTCCAGGTTGGGCTCCAGGTACTTTCTAAAATCACTAATCTTCTGATTTCTGTATCTTTGAGGAGAAGCATGGAGCTCCTATGAGGAGTTGCTTTTTTGCCTTTTTTAGAAGATGTTGTCTGCTTCTCTAGGAAGCAGGCTCCAAGCACCCTTCTAGCACTTCTGCCGCGGGTACTGCCCCTCTTGGTTCTTCCCGGATGAGGCAGGTTAGGATTGCTGCCCTGGACAGAGTGTACTCTGCTGCTTTGGAGATGGCTATGCTGAGTGAATCTCTAACTTCTCTAGGTTCACAGGACTCTTGGGTAGGCATTATGAACCAATGAAGAGAGGAGCCTTTTGAAAGGAGAGGGACTGAATGTGTAACTGGAGGCTGATAAACGTTTTCTCTGAGGGGTTGGATGGCCAATATTTTAAGTTTGAGGGCCTGCAGTCTTGGTTGCAGTAACTCAAGAAACAATTGTGTTGTCATAGCAGCAAAACCATCATAAACAATCTTAACCAGTGTATTAAAATAAGAGTTTATTTATGGGCATTGAAATTTAAAATTCATATAATCTTGGTATGTCACAAAATATTCTTGGTTGACTTCTTTCTTTCTTTTTTTAAATTTTATTTAAAGAGAAAACAAAACGAAACAAACCAAAACAAAACAGAAAAAAGGGTAGCAACAATACAGAATTCCAAGGAAAAAAAGAAAAGAACAAAAAAACACTAGGAAATCATTACTTGATAATTTACATAATGTCATCTAGGAAATAGTTGTTCAAGTTATAAAATTAAAACATACAAAGTACACATTCAAACAATGAGACTAACAGTTCTGCTCCATGATCTAACAAAAACCATAATATGGTCATTCATCTTACACACTTAACCATACATGCAATTATATCCTTTAGAGCACTTTCTTTTCCTTTCTGTTTTACAGTAGCAATTACACAGTTTGGGTTTTATTACTCCTACATTTTCTTTGTTTTTTTTCTTTGATATTGGGGATTGTACCTAGGTTTCCTGTAATGCTAGGTGTGTGCTCTACCACTGAGTTACATTCTCTATCCCCACAAATATTATTTAAAACCATTAATGATGTATTAATCATTTTTAGCTTGTTGGGTCCTATGGAAGCAGACAGTAGGTCTGAACTGATTTATTGACCCTAGTTTCCAGACCTTTGATATAATCCTTGGCTCCTAAGGAAGAAGATAACTAATGGTTTTCTGTGTTCTATGACTTTCCCAGGGAAGTGTGAAAGAAAGGCCCTCAGATTGAGAAGATGCCAACAGACAGATCAAAGAATGACTGGGCCACATCCAGCTTGTGAGTGTATTAGGGCTGACTTACATCATGCTGGGTGGCTTAAAGGCAGCTGCACTCCTCACCACACCTGCCCCTTACCAAACTTCTGTTTGTGTAGGGCTCTAAGTTACATAGCAAAAAGTGAGAGCAAGAAGCAAACCCATGGGAAGAATTATGTGCTTATGTACTCTTGTTCTCACCTTCATCAGGAATTTCACTGGCCTTAACAAACAGTAATGGATGGTTCTGTTTTGCTACAGTCTGGCACACAGCCTTAGCACCTGTTGAGCCCTGCGGGACCACATGATGGGCTACTACAGAACGATGTTATTGTGGCTAGGACTTGGAGGACAATTCTCTCTATATCTTGGTTGACAAGTAAGTGCCATGGATCTAGCACATGGTTATATTTTGAGAAAAATTGCTTGTGTTCATCTATGAGAGAAAACTGTAACCTTAGGATCTGAGCGTGGAACACATTTGTGGGCTATGTAGGCTCTGGTAGGGCTGCATGAGCACAGCTTTAGATACCCATTCTTAGGGGTATGTAGGACCTGCGATCAGAAGGCCTCAGTGTTAACTGGGCATTCCAGTACCTTTTGGTGTTTGAAATTTGGCAACCAAGCTAACCGCTTTTGAAATCAACGAGACTGTAAGGTGTTTGTGTAATTGGGGATGAGACAGCAAGAATTTTTTAGAGGCAGTTACTAGGCTTCCTGTAAGTATGATTATTTATGATCAAACCAACCATACTTATAATGCAAGCTGATGAAGAGGGTCAGCTCTGATATGCTTAACATATTTCTCTTTAGTAACCCGAAGCCCATGCTATGGTGTTTCCCAAGAACTAAGTGGTTGATAATTTTAATGGAAGCATAAACCTTTGTCTATTCCTTGACCAATGTTTTTTCCCAGGAATTTATGGTAATAAAATAAAAGGAACAAATATATTGGATTTTGATGTTTGGACATAGTGGTATGGGTGCTGTCTTATATTATCTGCTCTAATTCTTTCCAGAAGGCAACTGTCTTCATTTACATCTGATAAATAGCTTGTTCAGTGCCATGTAGCCAAAAGATGGTGGAGTCCACTTTTGAATGCAGGCCTGTCTGGCTCTTTATACTTTTTTCATAGTTCAGTGGGTAAATGCCAACTATTCTTTATACAATGTAGATGGAGACATGTACTTGTATCAAAATAGACCACTGTCACTAAAAGCCAGTTCAAAATCTGTGCACCTTATGTTTGGCTATTCTTACCCATTTGCATATGTAGTATATAAAGTGTTAATTTTTAGAGGATAAGGTGTTTTAAAACATGGTACATATTCATTTATGCAGGTGAGGTCTGTTTTCCTAGGATTCTGAGGCTTCTTTCAGACTACATCATAGTCTCCTAAGTTTGGGAACTTTAACCTTTGATGTTATTTAAATGAAATAACAGGCAGCACCTCTCCTGACCCTTTTTGTAAGCTGGTCACACTCTCTCTGCTGCTGTTGGTCCTAGCCAGGCTGCTCACCTGTAGTCCTTTAGGTTTCTCCTGGCCTTTCTGTTACTTTTCTTTGGTCCTGTCTGACTACAGGGCCTTGGCTAGGAAAAGACCATACAGTTAAAGACTTGCTGATTTTCCCTGTCTTTGGTACTAGAGAGGAAACATTAGATAGAGGCAGCCTGGTTTCATCTGGTTTCCTTCAGGACACAGGCATTATAGGTAGCACCCAGAGAGTCTCTGGACTGTTGAGCTGTAATGGACCATGATGGACACCTAAATTCTACAGTTAAGAGTCAAATATGACATTCAGGTAAGATCCACCAATTATATGTTTAAAACAATACTAGAGGAGTGTTTCACAATGGACTTGATGAGGGTCACTGAAGAATTTGTTGAGAACACTGGACAAACATTCTTCAAGAGAATATATGCATTTATGTATGACAAACTACAAAGGAAACAATGGATTGAGGAATCATTTTCCTATTCCTCTTCACCAGGAGAGTGGTGCCAGCACCTCCTTTGACAGTGTGGCTGAGGACCTACTTTCTTGGTGGTGTGAAACTTTGCAGTGTTTCGCACTGTGTCACATCTTGTCATGTGTGATGTGCTTTTACTTTAGAGACCTTATACAGGCTATGAATGCTCTAACATTTTTAATTCCTAGTTTCACTCTTTCTCTTGAGTCTGTTTTCACTTTTCAGAGATCAGGGACCTTCTGCATTGGGACATTTTTGATCTTTTGTGTTTTGAGGTTAGAAAAGTTTGGAGCACTTTTGGAGTCAAGAGTGAGAGTAGAAAGTAGAGTTCACATTTATACAACTACACCATGCTTCCTATGCATACATAGTCACGACAGCCTCCTGGTAACAATGGCCAGTGTCCCACTGCCCTTTGCAGTGGTGGTGATGACCATGATGATGATGCTGGTGGTGATGGGTAGCCCCGGGTGAAAGGCCTGATGTGTGCTTAGATCGATGAAGTGCTAGTGGAATCTGATCCTCACAAAATTTTCCACAAAACTCTGGGAAAACCCAGACAGAATTTGCAGGATTCCTTACAGGAACTCTTGCATGTGCATATGGAAGGGGTGTTGCCTTTGGGGGTGGCAGGGGTCTTACTGTAAATACTATCAGTGCACTAAGGGTGTTCAGGTCTTCCCAATGTACCCGAAGGCCAATTTAAGGAAGTAGGGGGACAAAAGTGGAATAAGTCTTAAAGAAATAGTAGGACTCTAATGTAAAACCAACCTAAGTAGACAGATGGCCAATGCATGCTTCTAACTTGTTAAGAATATTTAGAAGAGTTATTTTTGTAAGCATGTGAAGGGATTGCCTGACAGCAGGTGTTAGTCACCGTCACTTAAAATGTGTCTAATAGAGCCTTAGGTAGGAAAGAAGGAATACTGACATTTTATTTTGTCATTTTCCTATTAAGGTGTCACACATACTTTTATAACAGCATTTTAATGATTTCAAAGAACAATTTATCAGCTCTCATCTCTGAGTTGCTGACACTTTCACTCAGAATAGAACATCCTTTCTACATCATTATAAACTAAACCAAATGTTTCAAGGAGACATTACCCAGCATGTTATGCTTTTCAGGTATGAATATTTAAGTGAAGTGCAAGTCTGGTCTGCTGGTTAGTATAAGGCATGGGGCTGAGGATGAACTGTGTGATTATAAATCACAGCTCTACGGATCCAGTTTTCATTGTGCAACTGAAGTGACTTCTGGGGCCAAAGTCATTTTAAGTTTCTTGGATGATTATTTTCCCACTGGAAAAGAAGAGTTCTTGAGAAAGAGAGTTTAAATGCTGAGGGGGGAAAACACTTAGTGGAGGAAAATTTGGAAGAAGCTTGTTAGATTCTGGCAGTTTTAGCAAATACAATGAGTCTTTGTGTTATTAAGTACTGCATTGCACACCCCAGAGAGAAAGCTTATTTAATAATAAGGAAATACTGTAAACAAAGTTAAGAATAGGAAAGAGGACCCCCCCCAGCAGAGAAGTAGTTTAGAGAAGTAATTGGAAGAGTTTTAAGGGAAGATTTTCTCCCAAAATATAAATACTTAGATATAAAAAACTAAAGAGAATGTGTGGATCATACTTGCTAAGGAAGAAAGGAGAAGATCAAATGGGGCAAATTCGGGAACAAACTATTCTGAAAATAAGTCCTCAAGAACAAACTGACAAACACACTTCAGATTAATGGAGTTGGAGACCTGATAAATGAGTTGGATGAATCAAAATATTTGTGGTAATTCTTCCACCAAAGAAGGAGCTCTTGGAATACAGAGCCATTTTAAACATACGTATCTAGAAGGGAACATGTGGTTCCCCGTGGCTTAGTTTCTGCTAATAACATTAAAAGATTCAGTTGCTACATATGTGTAGAACAATTTCTGAGAAGTGAAATTATTGTGAGAAAAAATATAGTCCCTTCTATAAGGAGATAATTACAAACTTTTAAGCTATACATACATGCAAGGAAAATAAAATAAGCAAAATTTTCCAAACTATCTACCTAAATTTGCAATCAATTTCCTGACAAAATATTAGCAGTAAGTTTTAGTTTAATAAATTTTTGAGCACCTACTACCGTACTAATTAGAGTAGCAACAATAGTACACAAACTATTTATGAAAACAAAGTACTAAAAATTACAGGGATATTTCCAGAAATATGCCCCATTTCACATAACTGTTATAACACAGTGACTCTGAAACTTGGCACTCAATGTTCTCATGTTCATATTTTTAAGTATTTGGTAGCTCAAAACAACACAAATGCTCATCCATTGAGGAATGGATAAAAAAGATGTGGTATTTTTGTGCAATAGAGTACTACTCAGCCATGAAGAATGATAAATTCGAGACTTTTATAGGTAAATGAATGCAACTAGAAACCATACCCATAATTGAAATAAATCAGACCTGCATGTGTAAATGCCATATTGTCTTGCTAGTGCAAGAAACTGAAAGAGTAAGATTTAAAATTGTAATAGATATAGTAAAAGGGAAAGAAACTGCTCAAAGAGAAATTATATTGTTTTATCAATCTTGTATGCCTGTATCTGGTAACCTGAGCAACTGTTTTGAAGATAACAATATACAATATAAGAACCATCATTAAATACTTTTCATTTTGTTTTGAAATTCTATTATTGTTATTGTTGTCATTTTGCTTTTGTTGTTTTTTGATTATTTACTCCTTGATTTTTCTGTTTTTTTCCATTTAAAATAAAAAAAATTAGTGACTGTCATATGATTTGATTTTGTGTTCTATTAAGTATGGTTCTATTAGGTGAAGGACACTTGTTTAAACTCTCCTTTGGAAAAGTTACAGTAAAGGCCAAAACATTGTCTTGTGGACAAACTGTTATCAAGAATGCAGCTACCAAAGGAACAAAATTGAGATATGGTAGGTGTAGATCTGGGAAAGGGATAGGAAAGAGGAAAGCTTTGATATCTGCCTTCCACATTCTTGTGCTCTAGAACCCTAATCACTATTGGATCAAGGTAAAAGTGTTCTAATAGTGGAGTTTTTCTCTCAAGTTTCAGACTATGATGACCAATTGCAGTACTCTCACCCTTAAGAGTGATAGCACTTAGAATAATAGAGGTTCAAAGTAACCTCCCATGGATTATTTGAGATTTGTCTCAGATAGTTTTAATTTAGAAATATGTTGGGGTCCATGACCATTAATCGTGATATGTTAATGTGAATGGATTAGAGAAACACCAAGCAGACTAGTAAAGCACAGTTCTGGACATGTCTGTGAGCAATTGGCATGCAGGCCAGCAAACTGAGAGGAGAAGACCCATGCCAATCGTGAATGGCATGAACCAATAGGCTTATAGCCTGGATGGAATGAAAAGGAAGAGAAGGGAGTGCCCCTCCCATTTCAAAGCTCTCCAGTCTTTCTGAGTGGATCCATCTTTCCCTGCCATTTGTTTTGAATATTTGTCTACAACTTCCCCTCCAATTAGCTTTCAGGCCTTTGACATTAAACTGGTGCTTCAACCTTGATTCTTCTTGTTCTATGCCTTCCATCTTCTTGGCTGAGCAGCTTCTGGCTGCTCCAGCCTTCTAGCATGCAGAGGGCCACTCTGGACTCTCCTGATTCTGATCCCAGAAGCTTACCTAATACATTCTCTTGCACAATTACACATATATTTTCAACTGATTCTGTTTCTAATTGTTATGGCTTATATCTAGATGTCCCCCCAAAGCCTCATATGGTGATAAGTGGAACTTTTTGGTGGTGGTTGGATCTGGTGTGTGATGCTAGGGTTAAGGATGTGATTGATGCTGTGACTGATTCATGATGGGATTCATGAAGGTGAGCACTACCCACCCTAAGGGTGAGTACCCTGGGTAAAAATACACAGGACAGAGAGGGCTGCTGTTTTCATTGATTGTCCCTTATCACTCGCTGCTCATTGCTTTCTGCCTGCCTGCCCTGTGATGCCCCTCTGCCATGCCACCCTGCCTTGGAGCCAGCCAACTATGAACTGAAACTTCCACAAACTATGAGCTACAATAAACCATTCTTCGTTTAACTTTGGGTGTCAGGTATTCTGTCACAGCAATGAGAAAAGTAACCAAGATACTAATTCACACAGGATCTGAAGCTTTAGATCCTAAAATAATTATATAGGTGAGAGACAATTGGGGCTGTGGGAAAGTAGAGGAGATACATTCAAATGATGAAGTCATACATTGCAAATTTTCCAGATTACGGAATAAGACTTGATTTAAGAAAAAGTTGAGAAAATTCTTCAAACTTGAAATCAGGTACAGGGATGACAACAGGAAAAACAAAAATTCTTCCTGTTTCATTGTCCTGTAAATTGTCCTGTTTCATTGGGCTCAATCTTTGGAATTTGTCTCAGTCAGTACTTATTAGAGAAACATACTTAATTCAAGATATACTAACATATATAAGAATTTACAAGATTTCCCACAGTGGTTGCCTTCAGAGTCAGCTGTGAAACAGTGCAAAAAGGGTGTCAGCATGCTGGAGACCCAGAGGATTCAGTCAAAGGTCAGAGGCTTGGAGCTCATGTAGTGTTCCCTGTGATACCCTCCTGATATGGATCAGGAGGCTGGAAAGTCTACAGTGAGAAGCTGAAGAGTCTGTGCTGAAAGCCAGGAGAAACCATCCAAGGTGAAGGTGAAAACTAGCTCTCCTCTGAAGAAACCAAAGTGATCCTTCCTTTTTCATTTCTCTTTTATTCCATTCATCTGACAAGATTACCCAGGGTAGGTCTTCCATCTTCAGTAAACCCTTTGACAACCTTAATATTTTGATCCAGTTTAGTTGGGTGTTTCTTACTCAGATTGACACAATCACTAAGATAGAGTTTAGTACCAGCAGTGGATCCTTGCTGTAGTCCAGGAGTCTTTGGTACTGGTTTGTGAGAGGAGTTTGGAAAGGTTTGGAAATGCCAGTTGAAGAAACAGCCCTGGAATGCTGCAAGATGAACTTAATGGGAGATTCTGGTCAGAGCTCAGAAGATGAGAATGCTGATAGGAAATGTTGCCAGTAACGACCAGGCTCAGGAAGTTTCTGTTGAGAAGAAGGACTGCATCGGCTGTTGGACCATGTGTGTTCTGCTTTAGCAGAAAATTATGTACCTTTTTTTCTTATCCAGAGACTAAGATTAAATGTGGCAGGCTAGTTAAACAAAATTTCAAGGAAGACTCAAGTTGAGGCATTGGCATGGCTACTGTTTTAGACAGGACTATGTTAAGAATCAAGACCAAAGAACCCAGCGAAATGATCTAAAATATTTTGAGTTTGGCCAGAAAGGAAGCTCTAGTAAAGTTTCAGACTGCAAAGATAAAACATGGAGGAACTGGGTGCTGAGGAAAAACAGGACCATAGAAAAGATGGCCTGAGTATATTACAGGAGCCAGCAGGACTCCAGCCTTTGCAGCCTCAAAGTTGCAAAGATGAGAGACATTACTTTAAGAAGAGAGCCCCAAAGCAACATGTTCCAGAATGGTGGTGGCCTAGGAAAACTTTTCCTCAGGATTTGTTTCCTAGTGCTCAAGAGAGCACTACAACCAAGAGAAAAGGAAATCTGCCCTAACTGGGTGCAGATCTTGGCATCATCAATGTGGTCCTGGTTTTAGATGCATGCAGAATACAGGAGTTCTGGGGTCAGGAAGGCTTCCAATTTCAAAAGAAGGCCTGGGAGGCCAGGCAGTGTGCCTGAAAGGGCAATGTGTGAAGTTGTGTATGTGAATCCAAAGGTGCAGTGGAGACTCTAGAAGGTTGGAGAAGCCACGAATGTGAATTGTAAGAGGAAAACTGTAAGGCTTGAGGAAAGTCAGCTACAGGGAGGGCTAGAGCAGCAACAAGTACCAGCAGTGTCAAGGGGATGGAGCCACTGAAGCCCTTTGCAGTTCACAGTTTGCATAAAACTACAGGATTTAATGTTTGCCTTGATGGATTTTTATCTTGCTTCAGTCCCATTTCTTTCTTCCATTGGAATGGAAATGTTCACCTTATGACATTGTATGTTCGAAGTTTTTAGCTTTCTTTTCATTTGCACAGGGGTGCGTCCTAAGAATATGCCTTAAATCTCAGAGGAAACTTTGGACTTAGACTTTCTACCAATGCTGAAACTGTTGGGGCTTTGAAAACTCTTAGAGATGGACTAAATGCCTTTTGCATAAAGACATGTGCATGAGTTTTTGAGAGGTTAGGGGTAGAATATTATGGTTTGTGTCTATATGTTCCCCCTAAACCTCATGCACTCATAAGTGACTCTTTTCTTAGATTGTTGGATCTAGCGCATGTGATGAGGAGATTAAGTATGTGGTGCTAAGTTAGGCCATCAATTTTAATTAACATAGTTCTGGGTGGCACCACCCAAAAGGCTGGTAGTCTGGATGGGATAGATAGGAAAGGCAGGCCGGCTGCAGCTGCTTGTTGCTTGCTGCCTTCTACTTGACATACCATGGGCTATTTCTCCTCTACAGTGCCCCTCTGCCATGCTGTCCTGCCTTGCAGCCAGCTGGCTATGGACTGAAACCTCTACAAACTATGAACTGAAATAAACCTTTCCTGCTTTCACTTTGAGTACTGGGCATTTTGTCTCAGTAATGACAACCTATCTAAGACACCATTATACATGCATGAAACATTACACTTACCTTGTTAAGGATTTAATGAAAAATTAATAGTACAATTTATTGATTCCTGGAACCAAATATTCCTTTTTATGATGACATTAGTCATATTGGATTAGGGTTCACCCTAACAACCTCATCATAAATTGGTCATTTCTGTAATGATCCTCATTATAAACCAGGTCACATTTAAAGGTAACTGACATTAGGATTTCAACATCTTTTTTCTTGGGACACACTTGCCATACATAATGATTACATTTATTGTGAGAAGCTTGTACATGAACATAACACATCTTAATTTTTTTATCCCCTTCCCCTCCCACCCCTCCCTGTTCTCCCTAACTCTTGTTGTCAGGCCCATTTGCAAAAGCTCTATTTCCTTTTTTTTCTTCAGTTTTCTCTTTTTTTCAGTATCTTTTTGAAGGTACGTAGTTCAGTCTCCATTTTAGAGATGAGGGAACTGAGACACACAGGTGAAGTAAACTGCTCACTGTCACCGGGAAAGGAAGTGATGGTGGTGGAGAGTGCTTCCCCAACCACTGTGACCAGTGAATTTCTTTAGCAGTGGAATCTCAAATTCAAGAAAACTGGATCAGAACACCACAGAATGAGAGCTAGGCACGTACATGATGAAGTTTGCCTTCTCTCTTTCTGAAGTAACTGTGAGCATGGACTAGACCCTATAAGAGACTTTTAAATTGTGATTGGCATTAGCACTGTCTGAAGATATCTGAGGAGATTGTCTAGTTGGCAGTAGAGAAGAATATCATGCTTCCTTTTACTGAATAATCTGATCTTTAAGTTGAAATTTCAGAGGAAGATAAAAACTAAAGAAAATTATTTTTCATGTCCCCAGTTTTAAAAAATCAAATATGTTGTAAAATAGTAAAATAGACACATCTTGCATAGTGATAAATACATATACCTATATGTCACCATGGATGAAAGGACTTTCACATTGTTTTGCATCCTAACTAGTGCTGGGCATTCCTGATCACAGGGTTTGAACAGTTATCGGTTTGTGTTATCTTACGGAGCTGATGAGGTGAAGTAGTGCATAAACCAGATTTTATATTTTTTGGAATTTGCCCCTTTATCAGTGGTTTTCCTTCGATACCTATCTTGATACTTTCTATTCACAACCTGATAAAACTGTTTCAATGATTATTTTTCCTCTAGAATTGATAGGAAATTGGCAAGATTTGGAAATCTAGAGGAAAGCTTAAAGCCAGGAGAAGACAAGATCAAGTCTTTAGTAAAGGGCTCACATACTCACTGATAAATGTACTACACCCAGCATGCCCACCTGTCTTCCATTGGCATGATAGTGCTATCCAGATGAATAACGAGTCACTAACTAAACTTAACAAGACCCATTATCCATGCATATCATTGCCTGATGCACTTCAGTGTGCTGATGTGGGAAACAACTTTCCAGTCAATTAGTTTGGTTTTGTAGCTTAGGCACAAGAAGATAAAAAATATTTAATTAAAAGTTCAGATTTGTTTTGGATACCAAGCCAAGAACTGTGGTATGTCAGATTTTACAAGTGCTACTTCAATCACAAAGACGCAGTGTGTGGAATTTGCAGTGCTTTGTACTGCAGAGTAGGCTGTAATTACAATAGCTAATTCCTCTTTTTTCCCCCTGTTTCCTCCTTCAGAGCTCAGTGGAATACGCAGTTAGCAGCACAGGGCTCTGAATTGATGCGTGCCTAATCACAGTGTGCAGATACAGTTTCTCTGTCCTTCTTAGTTCCCTGAATTATAATGTACATACATATGGAGAGAATACACGGCCGTGTGTAGAAGTTTAAGGAAGCATATGGCAAAGAAAGCAAAGATGCACTGTAATAATCTGATTGCCAATTTCCATGCCCCAGCCTGAGGACTGCTTTATGCACAATACCTACCTTAGAGCTCTGCGTGTTCTGCTCCTCTCAGTCTCTAAGTGTTGCCCCTGGATTTATCTTCCAGACCTGACTGCCCCTACTCTAGCATAAGGTTACATCTACAAGGCAGGAGAAGTGTCCCTGCAAAATTCTCAGAGAATTTTGGTCCATGAGCTGCAACCAAGGGGTCAAATAAGCGAAAGTGCACTTAGTTGATTTTTAATCTTTATCTTCTAAATATGTGTGAGGGTACGGTAACTGGAAATGATTTACATCAATGTATTTTCATCTGAATTCTACAACATGTTCTGAATGGTGCTCTATCAATTCTCCAGGCAGCTTTTAACATAGGTAGGAAAATGAACATGTTTTCTATGACCCATAAACAATATGGATGTACTTAATAAACCCAATTTTATTGAAATGATGATGATGAGTCCTCAGCCTTAGGAAAGTCAGGAAATGAATTCACACTGGAGCAAGTACTATGCAAATGCGAGAAAGTCTATGTCAATGTATTGCCCCTATCTGATGTCTCTAAAACATTAAATATACATGGAATAACTTACGGTTTCATAGAAAATGCCTTCCTTATATTTAAAAACACATTTCTTATTTTTAATGGACAAAAGCACTACATCTGTCAGTTTAAATTGTACCTGAGATATAGAAGAAAATATGAAAGTCACTCTCTTTCTCATTCCCCAGAAGTAATAACTATTGAGTTTGTGTATACTTGCAAACATGTTTTGCATATATACTTATGAAATATATTTTCAACTTTATCACATAGTAATACAAGTTGTGATGGCAAATGTAAAATATATACATCTAATTCAAGCTTTTTAAGTGCTGTGTACTTTTCCAAGCTTAAAAGATTTTTAAGCTATCTCCCATTAATGATCCTTTTTATGGTTTCAATTATTTTTTATTGCAAACAATGCTACAATAAATATTCTTTTGAGCAGAAGTGCTACAATCTATTTTTGCAGCATGCCTTGCTATAAGAAAGATTTATTAGACCTCTTTTTGGAGAAGGTAAGTCTGTCTTTAAACTTCTAAGGAAAGAATTGCTTTTTAAAAGATAATTTCATATATTACTTGTTGTTGTATCACCACTTTAGTTTATCTTTTATGATTCCCAGGCAGACACATTGGCTTAGTGGTTCTTCTAGGTGTATGGATTGAGTCATAGATCTGCTGTAGAGCTGCAGGTGTTCTTGGCACGGGAGACACCAGCCGTGACAAGTAGCCTGGACCAGCAGGTCTAGCTGTGCCCAGAAAGCCTCAGCATTTTCCCTGGAAGCTCAGCCTGGACATGTTCTCAGGATGAGACAGAGGCCAATGAGAGGGAGTGGAAACATACAAATGGCTCTTTAAGTCTCTTTTGTCAAGTTTGCTTCTGTTTCTATTTGTCAAATCAAGCTTCGTGGCCTATTCCAGAGCATATGTAGGCACTGTAATAGCATAGGTGTGAAGAATCAAGATCATTTTTGCAATTAATTTCTATACACTTCATTAACATTTATAAATATTGCCAAATTGCCTCCCCTCTCCCCAGGATTTTACTAATAGTCATGGTTACAATGGTATATAAGAGGATTCTGGAAACAAAATTCACTCCCCTTGTGTGAAAAATTAGAAACATAGCACAATTTTACTTCTGTGACCTTTATGCCTTCCTTCTGACTTTACTATTATGTTCTAGGACTACTGAGAAAGCTTTTATATTTACTGTTTTTTCTATTATATAGTTTTTCTTAAAGATCTATAACATTTTCATAACTTTAATTAAGCAACTTTAGTAGTCCTTTTTTGCCTTGGGCATAATTAGAAGGCAATTAATGTTTCCTCTCCTACACTTTTCATAAAGCAACCTGCACATTCTTCAGCTCAATATATTGAACCACGTCTTGGATTAATTTTGTTGTCAGGTAAGTAGTCAAAACACGTACATGGGTGCTGTTTCCTAAGATCATTCTTAGGAATGATCTACTAATCTACTAATTCTACTATCTACTAATTCCTTTGTATAGTTTTTGTACATGAGTGGGCTACAAATAAAATTGTTGTATCTTGAATTTATTTTGCTTTATCCATTATCTTCTGGAGTTGAATGTTTCTATGGAGAACTTTGACATAGTTAGTCCTGTTCCGCATTCATTCATTTAACAATATTTATTTAGTTTCTCCTATGTGGCAGGCACTATTCCAAGTACAGACAAAACTGCAGTAAATAACACACAAATGCTCTTGCTCTCCTGGAGTGTAAATTCTAGTGGGAGGACATCACCTAATAAACAAAAAAAAGTAAATAATTATCCATACAGTGTACATAAATCAATAAATACAAGAAAAACAAGAGATCCAGAGTGAGAGTTAATTTTAAATGTGATAGTCAGGAAACAGTCCTGAGAAGGTGACATTTGAAGGAGATGAGTGAGCAACCTTTGCCAATATTAGAGAGAGAAGCATTTCAGGGAGGAAGAGCATCAAATACGAAGGCCCTCAGGTAAGAAAGAGCAAGTTGGTCATATGTGAGGGATACAACGAGGCCAGCTGAGCTGAAGCAAGATGAAGGAAATGAAATGAACAGTAGGGTAAGCTCAGGGTGCTAACTGAGGGTGAGATCAAGGCCTTGTAGGTCACATTAAGATTTTTTTCTACATTATACTGAGATGATTTTAGTGGAAAAGTCATAAGGTCTGACATAAATATTTTCAAAACTTATAGGTGAGTTTTTGTTTTTCTCTCATGGATACTTAGTGAAAAATCTTTAGTTTCTTCATTTGAGAAGTGTATGAACTTTCTCAGTATAGGTACATTACTCATGTGACTGTATTCATATTTCTTACAATATGAATTCTTTTGAATCACAAATTTGGATTTTTCATTTTGGGGAAGTTTTCTTTTGTAATATCCATTCACATTTCTTCTGTTTTATTTATAGTATTTCATATTTCAAGGGTGCTATTCATCTGTTTGTTGAGTTGTAAATGTTTGCCTCCTTGCTATCACTTTTAATTACTTTCCAATCTCTGCTTCCTGTGTATTTGATGATTTTCTCAAAACTGCCCACATAGCAGTTATTTTTCTTTAAATTTCATCCCTTCTTGTCTCAGATTTATATATACATTTTTTAAGCTATCTGTGGCTTTCAACTTTTTTCCTCATGCTGTTTCTAAATTGCTATTCTATTATCTCTTTTATGGTCTCTTATTGCAGGATAATTTCCCTTGTTTTTGGTCAGAGTGTAATGTCTAACATTTTCTGCAATTTCTTGGAGTGTGCATTATTCTAGAATACATTTTTCATTTCCTTTCTTGTCTTTACTATTCTATATTCCTTTAAATTTTTTCCTGCTCTAATATTTTTGCATTATTGATGAGCCATTTATTTTCAGGTTTTTCATTTTTGAAAGCGGGTCATTCTATTTGCTCATCACTCCCTGTAGTCTGTTCGATTCTGTTTTGCTGTCTTTTGATTTTATTTGGAACCTCTTTTCCACCCATGAAAATGTGAGGCTGAAGCAATCTCTCTTCTGTTCCTGAAGATATGAGGAGTGTTACTGAGAGGAGACTTACTGTGAGGGACCTCAGTTGTGTTTTTCCTTTCTTTTCCCATTGTTTTATTATTAAGAGTCAGTCCTTGGAAGCCTTCTACTCTGGTAAGACTTTCTGTGCATTTCAGCTTGTTTCTCTACCTCAGGAGAAGTTGACTATTTGGAAATACTTCTGCCTCCTAGGAGCTACTTTTTAATCTGTAGCAAGGAAGAAGAAAGGATTCAAAGGAATATCTTACATTTAATATTCTTGCAATCACATATTGTTGGCCTCCTGAGTTTATTCCCAGCTGAGGATATTAGTGAAGGATTTCTGAGTTTATTTTTCACTTTGTTCTCTATATTGCTATCTTTCCATAGGAGCTGGGAGTACAAGCTGTTCTCATGTTCTGGAAGTTTATTTTCTGTACTAATTGTTCTTTTCTGGATGAGACTTTTGAAGGATTGTTTAAGTTTCTTTTACTTGCTTTAACACTGATAATATATTTGTTCTTTGTTTATTTTTTCCCTAGATGATAATGATTACAAATCTATATGTGATCTTTTGCCATAAATTCCTGTCCATTGTAATCCAATATGACCTCATTTTTAGTTAACTAATTGCATCTACAAAGACTTTTTCCAGATAAGGTCATATTATGAGATTCTTTGTGGATAGGGAAATTTTTGGGATACTATTTCATACAGTACAGTAGATTAAGTAGCAATTAGTGAATAGAGAATGAAACCCTCAGGATTAGCAAGTGATTGTGGGCATGCTAGAAAAGGAAAACTATCAATCAGTGTTCATCCTCTATGCAGAACCAACTACTTAATGAGATCCTAAATCTTGACTCTGGGGTATTATATGGGGGATATAGGATACAATTAATGGTCAGTGGCCAATGAAGGAAAAGTCAACAGAAGACCTATAGGAGGGAAAAAACCTTCAGTCTCAGTAATACATTTGTTTCCTAGACTATAAACCTGAAAGGTTAAATCTTGACTCAGATACAGATCTGGAGTGAATGCTGCTATGTAGTTTGTGTACAGGAAAGATGAACTGGCTGGATATTGTATTGAGTGATTCCTTTGCAAGTATCTCTGGTCAAAGCAGCTTCTTGCCATCCATGGCCCCAGCTCAAGAACCATATTTGAATTCCTTCTCTCAAAGGAAGCCCAGGGCTTAATGCCCATATGGAGCTGAAATGAGAGAAGGGAAGCAATGAAGTGAGAGAGAAATTGCAATGGTGAGGGGAAGGAGCCACCAGCACCTAACATTTACTCTCCAGAAAAGCAGGCAGCCGTGATCGGTACCTGAGTCACCACCTCTCATCCTGACTTCTAAGCACCAATGGCACCATGGAAAATGAGATTGAGTCCTCTGACTCTTTGTGCCTAAAGCTCTTTTCAAAGCTCTGAGTTCCTGAGAAAACTCTACTTCATAAGAAAAAAAAAGAATTTAAATTTTTACTCAGCTATTTCATTTACATAAGGTTCTATATTTGAAAGATAAAGTATGTATTGTAGGCTAGCTAATAGTGAGGACTTCATACCCACTTAGATCTCAGAAGCTTTCCAATTTCGGCATTAGAAAATGTAATCATTATATACTACAAATGTGTACTAATAAAAATAAAAACTAAAAAACTCCAAATCACATGCGCACAAAGAAACTACTTTCTATCTTTGAACTGCCTTTTTTATTTGCCTGAGACTTGACCATAAAGATGCTTTATAAAACTAATAAAGCACAGAATTACACTGATATACCAAATGGGCTATTACTGCAAATTGAGGCAGAGAAGTCTGTTTCCCTGCCAAGCTTTAGGTATAGGAGCTACTTCCTTCTTTGCATTATAAGCAGAAAGAAACATGAAACTCAAACACTTTTGATTATCAAGGAAGTGGTGCTTTTTATCAAGTGGAAGAGGAAGGTGACATCTGCT
>PVJX010032363.1:0-20484 GCA_004027295.1 Dolichotis patagonum
GTGGTAAAAGAGAAGGATATGATTCTAGTCACTTGGAAATTAGCACCAGTACAGAATAGGGCAGCTGCCTAATTTCCCTGGTGATCTCTCAAGCCAGCTGTCACTCTGCAGAATTATACTGCAACTTTCTATTTTATTCAGGTCTGCCTGACTGCTTTACTTTAGAAGTCAAAAATCTGCTCCCCTACTAGCTTTTTTCTAATTTATTTCAAAACTATAATTTTTACAAGTTCCACCAGATGCTGTCTGTAATCAGTCTACCATCAACTTTTAGTGGGCTTCATAAGAAATTTACCATAAAGTTGAAGAAGTGAGGACTTTAAGCCAGCCAAGTGTCACTTCACCCCAGATCCCAGTGCCTCTTAAAATTATAATGTTTATATCATGCCACTGAAACTGAGAGCCAGAGTAAATCTCTCCCCATCTAATTTGTGGGTGTCAGATATTTTGTCCCAAGAACAGAAAAGTGATTAAACTCATGATCAGCACACAACATTAACTACTATTTTTCAACAGTTTGATTAATTACAAGGAATATGTCTTTGTTCATTAGAGCCATGTGCCTTTAACTCAATCTGGAAAGAAAGTGTTTTATACAATTTCTCTTTTACCATAGTAAGTCTTTTTTGTCTTAAAAATCTAAATTTCAAATATTAATACCTCCATTCTCTTCCAATTTAGCCTTTCTAGTTTCAATCTTACTTGATTCATTTGCAGGGGTTTTTTGAAAACAATATATAGGTTTTTGTCTTATAGTAGAGGTTGATTTGTTCATTTTAGCTTAATTTCTGTGTAACTGATTTTATTTTCAACTCTAATTATATATTTCAATTTTACCTTTTGGTGCAATTAAAAAATCCTTTTCACATATCCTTTTTATTTATTGATAATTTCTCTATCCTCTTGTGTAAACATTCTACTATTATTTCAAGGCATAATAATAAAAGATCATTTTCTTAAATAAAAACTGCAGTCCTCTCCCAAAACTGTTATACAGATTTAACGCAATTCCAATCAAAATACCATTGACATACCTGACAGATCTAGGGAAAACACTCCTAAAATTCATTTGGAAACAGAAGAAACCTAGAATAGCAAAGGCAATTCTGCGCAATAAAGACAAGGCAGGAGGCATCTCAATTCCTGACTTGAAACTGTACTACCAAGCCACAGTGATAAAATCAGCATGGTATTGGCAAAGAAATAGACCTGAGGATCAATGGAACACATTAGAAGATGCAAGTGTAAGTAGAAAGACACTCAGCCACCTGATATTTGTTTTTTTTTTTTAATTATGAGTTTCTTTTTTTTAAAATTTTATTTAAAGAGAAAAAAAACCCATACAGAAAAAAGGGTAGAAACAATACAGAACCTGATAAAAACAAAAAACATAAATCACTAGTTGACAAACCACATACTGTCCTCCCAGAAATAGCTGTTCATGTTCCAATATTAAGGCATACAAAGTGAACACACAGTGAGGCTGCAAACAGTTACAAAAAAAACCAGGATGGAATAAAGCAAATTGAGACAGTGAAATTGGCACAGAACATCACAGCAGGTCACCGGGACAACAATAATAGGCAACATTGCATATCTCGTTGTCTTCACAATAGTTGTTCTTCTACTAGGTACAGCAAAATCAAAAAAATACACAACATTATAGAACACATCAACACAGAGTATTGAATAGAGCAACACCGTTAATCAGGACAAAGCAAAACAGCGATAAAAATATCTCCCTTCAGAGATAGTAGAAGGAAACTCCCCAACTTGCTGTACCAAATATAGGCACCTCCTAAGAGATACCCAGATCCCTGGATCCCAATTGTTAACTGGGGGGGCGGGGGTGTGGGGGGGGATGTGATATGTTTCATTCTAAGCCTGCACCCCGGTAGGCAGCAGGTTGGCTGCTGGTTGGCTCAGTGCCCTAAGTTCCAACATGTCATGGATCTCAGGAAACGCTCTTGCTCCTTGATTCCCCACCTTGGGGTGGCCACGGCTTGCCAGACCACAGTCACTTACCAGGGCAGCAGGCTGGTTACTGGTTGGCTCGGCACCCTAAGTTCCAACATGGCGTGGATCTCAGGAAACGCTCTTGCTTCTTGTTTCCCTGCCTTGGGGTGGCCGCGGCTTGCCAGATCACAGTCACTTACCAGGGCGGCAGGCAGGTTACTGGTTGGCTCGGCCCCCTAAGTTCCAACATGGCACGGATCTCAGGAAACCAGCCACCTGATATTTGACAAAGGTGCTAAACATGTTCACTGGAAGAAGGATAGCCTCTTTAATAAACGGTGTTGGAAAAACTGGCTCTCCACATGCAGAAGGCTGAAAGTAGATCCATGCCTATCACCATGCACCAAACTAAAGTCTAAATGGATCAAAGACCTAAACATTAAAACAGAAACACTAAATCTACTGGAAAATAAGGTAGGTAGAAGTCTTGGAGACATAGGGATAGGCAGAAAATTCATGAAAAAAAGCGCAAACTTCATGGGAAACGCTTCAGAGAATAAACAACTGGGATCTCATATTATTGAAAAGTTTCTGCACTTCAAAAGAAATCACCAACAGAGTGAAAAGAAAACCCACAGAATGGGAAAGAATTTTAGCCAGAAACCCCTCAGACAGAGGACTTATATCCAGAACATATAAAGAACTAAAAAACATCAAGCCCCCCAAATTCAAAGACCCTCTCCAAAAATGGGATTCTGAGATGAACACACAGTTCTCAGATGAAGATATAAAAATGGCAAATAAATACATGAAGAAATATTCACCATCACTGGTCATTCAAGAAATGCAAATTAAAGCAACATTGATATTTTATCTCACTCCGGAAAAAATAGCTGCCATCAAGAAATCAACTGATAACAAATGTTGGTGAGGCTGTGGGGAAAAAGGAACACTGCTCCACTCTTGGTGGGAGTGTAGACTAGTGCAACCACTATGGAAATCAGTATGGAGAATTCTCAGAAGACTAGGATTGGAAGTTCCATTCAACCCAGCGACTCCCCTCCTGGATATTTTCTCAGAAAAACTGAAAAGATCATTTCACAGTGATATACGTGCACCCATGTTCATAGCAGCACAATTTGTAATAGCTAAATCTTGGAAACAACCAAGATGTCCATCAAACACAGAGTGGATGAAAAAGATGTGGTATTTTTATACAATGGAATATTGCTCAGCTATGAATAAGGATGATCTTGAGGCCTTCACAGGGAAATGGAAACAACTTGAGATTATCCTCAGTAATGAAATAAATAAGAATCATATTTATAAATATCCCATTGTGTCTCTAGTGTAAAAAGTAATAGGAAATATAGGAGTAATAAAACCCAAAATGTGTAATTGCTACTGCAAAAAAAAAAAAAGAGAGGAAAAGAAAGTGCTCTAAAGGATATAACTGCATATATGTTTAAGTGTGTAAGGTGGATGATCATATTACTGTTTTTGTTACATCATGGAGCAGAACTGTTTACAGTCTCACTGTTTGAATGTCTACATTGTCTATTTTAATTTTGTAACTTGAACAACTATTTCCAAGATGACAGTATGTAATTATCAAGTAGTGATTTCTTAGTGTTTTTTTGTTCTTTTCTTTTTTCCCTTTGGAATTCAGTATTGTTGCTGCCCTTTTTTCTGTTTTGTTTTGTTTTCCCTTTAAATAAAATTAAAAAAAAAACTACAGTCCTCCTAAATACTTCAATTAGATGATAAATTTACAATAAATTTATTTCTATCTTCTCTTACCATTTTTAAGGTTTGATTTTTATTATTGTATAATAGTTACATATATTATAAGTATTATAGATATTTTGATGCACCATATTGTGTAATGATTAAATAAAGCAGTATTTACCATATATATCACTTCAAATATTTGTCATTTCTTTGTGGGGAGAAAATGGAAATTCCTCTTTTCTAGTTATTTTGAAATATACCATATAATACTGTTAGCAGTACTGTGGCACAGTAGAACACCAGAATTTATTTCTCCTATATAAATTCATTATTGGCTTTGATCATTTTCTTCTCTCTCTCTCTCTCTCTCTCTCTCTCTCTCTCTCTCTCTCTCTGTCTGTCTGTCTCTCTTTGGTCTGCTCCATTAAAGTTTCTGGTAGACATTATTGTTTTTTGTACTTCTATAACATAAGCTTCTTAGATTTCACATTTGAAGGAAATCATGTGACATTTGTCTTTCTAATTCTGTCTTATTTACCATATTTTCCAGGTTCATTCACATTGCCAAAAGTGACAGCATTTTATTCTTTTACCTTTTTTTGCTTTGCCTTCTACTATAAGAGAAGTGAACTTTTTTCATGTTTTCCTACTACTGTTTGCTAATATTATTTCATAGTAGCATACACAGAGTCTTCCAAAAACATGTGCACACACTTTTTAGTAATTCGCTTTACTAACCAATGTCTGCAAGGTAATGGCCGCCACCCTGAGCACCTCTTGTAATTGAAGAGGCTAAAGGTAACTTGTATTAATCTCATGACATCTCAGTAAATTTAATATTAAAATAGTTATGCAAATGTTTCTTTTCTTGATAGATACATGTTTTTAAGACTGTATTCTTAGGACCTACAAATATAAATTTCTCCTTTATTTTCTGTGTTTCACTTGCTCACTCTTTTACAGTCAATTGAAGTCATGTAGTAGCTTTTAACCAGCAAACATAAATAGAAGTCATGTGGATCATTTCTTAGCTGAGGCACTGGTGAAAACACTTTGCAACTTTACAACTGCTTCCTTTCTCTCCTAGCAAAATTGCAGAGAAGCTCTTGCCTTGAAATAGCAGAGGAAAAGTTTAAATGGTTATCATTTGCAAGGTCCCATGGAGATCAGTTGCCTGGGGGAGTTACTCCATATAAAGAAAAGCAGTATGCACAGATGAAAAACAAGGTTTGTTGTAGAAAGCTACAGAAATTTGGAGATTGTAACTAAATTATAGCTACCTATCGTTTCCTTTTAAGACAATATTTTACTATTTGTATCATGCAGTCTCTAAAACATGCATACTTACATACTGTAATGCTGTGACTGTTTATGATCTTTCCTTATTTTGATCTCTGTGCAATACTTTAGTTAGTGACTGGTTAATACCTTTTTTCAATTATTTGACACAAACCAAATGCATTTAAATACACTTACATTTTGTGCAGGCAAATGCTATTGGCTTGATCTAGGATTCTTGAGTTGCATTCCTTTTGTTTCTTTAGTCTGTAATTATTCCATTGTCTTCTGGCCAGTTCTTATAAAAGTAAGTCACATGCAAATTTGATATTGTCTATTTGTAATAACAAGTGAGTTTAAATATAAAGCTTATTTAGCTAATGACTGTTTTGAGGGAAGGTTCAGTGCTGGGTATAGAATTCAGGAGCCTTCTATGTGCTAGGCAAGTATACTACCAGTGAGTTACATCCCAGCCTCAGATCCAGACTTCTTTATAGAGTAAGTGTACAAGTTTCTTACTGAGGCAGTCTGAAATTCAGAGAGACTTTTGAAATTTTAAGTCTAGGTTCTTCAACTCTGGAAGTATGCTTTCTATAATCTGGTGACAAGACATCTCCACACTGCATCATGGTAATCCCTACCTCCTCCTATTCACACATTTATGCATTCCCCTTGGACGGTGCACCAAGTTTGGTCTGTTGCTACATACAACAGAAGAAAAGAGTTGATCCGCTCACATTTTCAGCTCCAAGGCAGAAACAACATGATGGAAGAATTTTATTTAAAAGAGCAAAGCTGCCCAGTTCGTGACCACTGGGAAGCAGATTAGGGGAATAGTGCCAGAGACTAAACAGAGGAAGATCATATATGGCATCTAAGGTCGTGCCTCTGCGATCCACTCAGACACCCCGGAGTGTGTCCCACTAACCTGCTAGCATTCCTTAATACAATCCAGTTGATACATCAGATAAAGCTGCATAAGTCTCTTAATTTAAGGGTAATTTGTGGCACAAAAATAGATATCTAACACAATATTATGTGTACATTTACTTTCTCCTCGCTATTTATTTCATTTTCTTCAAAAATTCCTACTAGATATGTGTTTGCCTTCTTCCTTCTTATCTTCCCAGATGTGTTTTCCCTTCCCTAATGATTTTCACATTTTTAATAGTTTTTCCTCTGGGCTTTGAACAACTTTTGTTTTTGGTCTTCCACTCAATTCAAACTTCCATGATGATTATGCTGTCTTACAAATTATTTACTTAACTATTTATTTTGGAAATTATGTTTCTATTTTAACTCCTGTGGGTCATTATTTGTAAGTAAGAACTTACCTGTTTCTGCAGAAACAGTTGGAGGAATTTTACTTTTCCTAGACTCATGTTAGGGAAGACTCAGTCTATTCAACCTAGTACTCTCTTGGATTTTGAAAGTCAAATCAGTAAGGGTGACTGGTACAGACCTTCTTTTAGATCTCCTCAAATCTCAGAAAGCCATGACATTCTCAAGACACCCTGCTTTTCAGACTTTGATCCTAAAGTAAAATGCTCCTCTTTAAGAGCCAATAGTTAAGAAACCTCCATTGCCTCAAAGAGCAAAATTCCCAAACAATAAGAATTTTTCCTTGCACTCTCTATTTTTTAACTTAGTGGAAGTAAAAGGCTTCGAGTTAGAAACAGACAGAAAAGAAATGGCTGTTATTCTGACTGCCAAATTTAAGAGAAAAAATAATTTTTGTCTACTAAACCTGTGTCATGGAAATAGAAAGCCATGATATATGCAAAATATTTTTCAATAAAAGTTACCATCATGCAGTTATCATTTAATAGATAATAGGCTATTTCCAATTGAAGGTAATACTGAGCTAAGACTAAAATCAGAATCAAGTTGAGTTTTGAAACTTAAATATAAAAGGGGTAGATCAATTTTTATATTTTAAATTATAGGAATCACATTCAATCCCAGTAAGTTTCATTTTAAATAGGCTCTTTCTAATTATTTTTAAAAATCCCATACTCTTGAAACTCTTGATATAATGTCATTACATTAGGTGCTTTGCAACTATTTTCTTTAAAATCCAGACAATTTTGTAATCATCTTCCTATTCAGAGAAGTAAAGAGATGTAAAGAATTCTGTTACTTTTCTGAGTTTTAGTTTTTAGAGATATCAATTGTGCCTACTTTTAGGGCTGTGGTAAAAATTCAAATAAAGATCAAGGAAATGAAAATTGCCCTTAATGATAAGAAAAATTTTGATGGAAGGCGCACAATCTTTGTGGCCTTCCTAACGGAAGTAATTTTCAAAGCAGAGAAAACACATGAAGTTGTAAGGAGAACACGCTGGGAAGAGGCCAAGCATTTAGATAGGGCCTAGGGTTTTGTGATAAACAGTCAGTCAAATGGTCTTTAGAACATTTTCCTTTAAAAGCTTAAGAGACATACAAGGAAGTTTCTAATACCGCAAAAGTACAGACTATATTGCTATTTTTGTGTACATATTTTATCTGCCTAAATGCAAATTACTCTAAAACCAAGATGATGAAGCAGAATATTGCTCAAAAAGACTTTTTTCTCCTAATAAGTCAAAATGCCCCTCAAGAATCTGCCAAATCTTGAATAATTATGTAAGAGATCTAATCTTCTTTCCATGCCAGTATAAATCATAGAAAACAATCTTCCTTTTCAGTCCCATAGAGTTCTGACTGCAAAATACACAAAGAGCATTTCGAGGCTCACATACCACCGAATAAAACTATAACTGTAATGGTGCTCATATATGTCAACAAAGGAAAATAAAACCAAATTGTCTGTAGAGAGTTAGCCTAGAAATGAGGACACACACACAGGTGGTTACCCCAGAAGTGGTACATTGCAAAAGTCGCTGCAGTTGAGATAAAGGCACCATTTGCCCCTATGCAACTCATGCCATCTACCACAGGACAACAAAATAGTGATATTTCAAAGTTGTCTCTGGTCATAGATCTCTCCACTATTTTACAGTAAGAGTGGAAGTCATACCTTTATCAAGATGACAAGGTGACCAACTGGAGTCTGGGAAAATCAGAGGACTTCCATACAGAAAAATGTTTGCATATTAAAGTCAGTGAGAGAGAAGAGCTGCAGAAATGAGAATTATTTCTCCGTGAAAGACATTGATGAAAATACTATACCATTTTGGAGATGCTGACGTCTAAGTAAACCCAGGCTGCTACAGGTCAAAAGTCATGAGAAAACGCAAAATTATTTATCCCAGGCTTGACAGTCCAAAACTACACCCAGAAAAGTTTGGGCCACTTATGTATAAAGAGAAAAATTTAATGTAATTATTTAAAGACTTGTTGCTTGCACTTGGAAATTCTAGGACTTGCCATTTCAATTCCACTCTGGACATTTTTCATTTATACTAGTATGATATTCCTATGTCACAGATTTTACTCTTCACTTTCAAAATGATTATATTTTCTTAAAATTGTTGTAGTTTGAGTTCATAGAAAAATAATACCTTCAATTTTGCCATAAACTACAATAAACCAAGTAAACAATTACTGTGCATTTGTAATAGAGTCTCTTCCTCTCCTTACTGTAAACTCTCATATTTTCTGTAGCCATGAACTGAAAAATAACTATGGTAGACTATTTACATCATTTTTGGATATTACCCTTTTCAAACATACAACTGGGATAAACCAACTTAGCAGGGTTCTAAATGAATAAGTAACAGATTCAGAGCAAGAAATAATGGAAGGAAAATTTTTCCAGATATGGTTAAATGTTATTGATTTCAAAGCTTACAACTTTCAGAAGTTTATTAAGGCAGAAAAGAAGAATGCAATTGAAGTATTATAAAAATGTATATTTTTCTCAATGATTTTTAAATTATTTTCCATCAGATACAGCTTTTTAGACTATTCATGACAGTGTCAATCTTTTCCTGAGCCATTTATTTCAGAAGGAAGGTATTCAAGGCTTTTGTGTGTGACTATTACTACCAATGTAGTAAGCAGAAAAAAGTTGAAAAATAGAGTTGCTATATAAATTATTGATTACTTGTTATTTGTTATACTGTTTTATACATTTCACATATATTATTTTAATCTCCAATACACCGTGTGAGAGAAATAATGTTAACTTTTTAAAAATAAAGAAAATGAGGCATGGAAAGTTTAAATAAATTTCTTTAAACTATAAAGCTAAAAAAATAACATAGCTGGGGATTGAATCAAGATATTTAGCTTCAGAGTTTCTCTCTTAACTACCTTACTAGTGAGTGTAAAAATTTTTATATATTGTTCTGGGTCCCTTAACTATAGACCCAAATTTCTAAACCAATATAGTTTGTACATTATATGGATTTCTAGATTTATTACAAAATTGAAGTGAGTGCTTATATATTGTGAACGTTGATTTTTACTTGATCTCTTGTATTTCATTTCAAAGAGAGAATATATACTTTAACTCAAAAGATTAGAAAAAACAAACAAAAATCTTTACGTTTTCCCCAAAGTAGTGCTTTCCTCTCTCCTCTAGGTGGGCTGTGACTGCCTCCGCAAAGAAAGTGCTGTAGCTTGCAGTGCTCCAAGCACTAGCAGGGTGCTCCCTGTCACAGCTCTGCTGTGTGAAGCCAAGGCAACAAGGGGAAGCCACACGTGATGCTCTGGCTGACATTCTCTGCTGCACTTGGTTTTCATGTCACCCCAGCCCAGGTGGCAGACACATGCAGGAAGAAGCCTCCCCAGGACACCCAATTGCTGTCACGCCAATCAACCCTAGCATATCAGAGAAGAGTGACAGAACATCTTTCTGTACACTGCCTGGATTCTTGAACCACAGAGTCTAAGAAGAAAATGAGACTATTGCTTCATTCTTCTTTGAAATAGTTTGGGGTGAAGTGTTTGTGTAGCAATGGTAGATTAAATGAAACTGTATGCCTAGAGATGAAACAGAGTCAAAACAAAACCACAATAATGTAGAATTTGTTTCAAAAGCTGTGCTTCAGGTTTCAGGTGTCCAAAATTCTTGAGGCAGGCTGAAAATAATGCCCCTCATCTCTGGAACTGTGAATATTACCTGATTAAAAGTGTCTTTCAGATATGACTAAATTAGGGATTTGAATTAGAGTGTTGGGTAAATTATTTTGAATTATCCAAGAGGACTCTTAATCCCATCACAATTGTCCTCATAAGAGAATGGAAGATGGAGATTTGATGCAGAAGGATGAAATGTAGAAACAGGCAGAGTTTGGAGCAATGCAGCCAGTGGAAACCAAGAGAGGAAACGGTGGGTTCTCCACTGAAGTTTTCTGAAGCTGCATCTTGATTTTGCCTGGTGAAACTGATTTTAGACTTTATTTCCAGAACTATAAGAGAAATCATGCCTGTTATTTTCAAGTACATGGTACATAGTAAGTAATATGTTAAGTCAGCCAAAAAAAAAAAAATAGAGCCTTCTAAAATAGTAAGTGAATGTTTTAAAAAGATTGAGGCACTTTTTGGAAGCTGGAGGAAATGAGACTCAAATATGTAATGGTGGAAAGCTTGACAACAGAGGTATCCACAGTAATGTGGAAAGCAAGAAATCTAATGAATTCAGGTGGGAATTTTTGGATGAGGAACCCTGGTGCATATGCTTTTTTCTATGTGTTTACAGTAGGATATATGAGCAGGAAGAGATTATCTAAACAGTAAAAATGATACTCATTCTCAAGAATAGCTATAGAGGTAAGTCTTTCCAGACAGAAGAGATTTGTCAAATAAAAAATTGTCCTTGTTTCAAATATTAAATTCAGTGTGCAGAAAAGCATTGTCTTAGCATCAAGATAAAACATTAGGTGTAACTATATCTGTTATGAAGATCTCAGAAAGATTTATGTTTGTGTTCCACACACATTCAAAGAGAAAAAAGCTTTTGAACAGTCTTCAAGTTATGTCTATATTAAGAAAAACTTAGGGATTTTAAAGTTTTGAAAATATCATTCCGGAGAAGTCTCACAAGGAACCCAAAGTGGAAATAATCTTATCCAATAAGAATCTGTAGATACAGGTTTTGTCTAAATGATTAGATTTATAAGCTGACATACTGCAAACAAGAAAAAATGTTATATTAACTAGGATTAAAAGTGACAGAGACAGTATCAAATGAATAAAGCTCTGGCTCCCCTTTCAACAATCAAGACGTAGGACAAAAATCAAACAAAAAAGAAACATTCAAATATATCCAGTTTGTACAGACAGGGGAAACTGCTTATAAAAAGGAGCCTGACAAGGTAGAGTAACATCCCAATGATGATACCAAGAACTACAGAGAAAGCCCAGGCTCCAGGTTAATAGCTTGGTCGAGGAACACTCCCTGATGCACTTCAGAATTGCTATGAAATTGTGGTTGCTTTTGTGAATGGGAATTCAGCTACTGTGTTGTTACAGCTCCTATCTGAATATTCCTGCTAAGCCTCATGCAGTCATAGGGGTTACTTTTCAAAAGTGGCTGGATCTATGGAGTGTTCTGCTGGGATTAAGAGTGTGTGATTACTAAATTAGTCCACTGAGTGGTTTGGCACGGTTCTGGGTCGGATGAAGGGTGGCCTATACTGGTATGAGTGATACTCAGCCTAATGATGGGCAGCTGGGTTGCAATATAAAGCTAAAGAGACAGAAAGTATCTATCCCTTGTCACCGGTGGCTTACTGACTTCTGCCTGCCTGCTTTGCAATGCCCTTCAACCATGCTTCCTTGACTTGGCGCTAGCCAACTACGAAATGAAACTTCTACAGACTGTGAGCTAAATAAGTCTTCCCTCCTTTAACTTTGAGTGGTGGGTATTTTGTCTCAACAATGTGAAAATTAACCAAAACATGTGTGTTTGATGTTCTGGGGACAGATAACCTCTCTTACATTCACAGGTCAGATGGAGAGAAATCATACTTGAGGAACTGCACTTAGGGTATCTCACGTACGGATCACTTGGTTTATCTGATGAGGTTTTAAACCTTAAGTTTAACATAAAGATTAAAATGGAGTAAGATTTTTGAAGCATTGGAAGCGGACTATTTTGCTTGCATGTGGATGTGATATGTTATGAATTGTTGTGCGTAGAGTGCACGACTGTGTTTTCTGAAGATGGTCACTAAGCAAACCTGTCCAAAATGCTTTTCTAAATGGTGGCTTGCTGCTCTCCCATCAACAATGGCAGTCTGCGTCTTCCTCCCTTAAATCTCAGTTATCTTGTGATTCTTTCAACCAATAGAATAGCAGAAGATGCCACTCCGTTGTATTTTTATACTAGACTGCACAGCTTTCATGGTCTGGTCATTTGAAGCATTCACTTTTCAGACAACTCTTGTTCGTATGGTCCCTTTCAGAACCTAGCCACTGTACAGTGAGTGTCCTGTGCCAAGTGGACAGGGCATGGTAGTTGCTATAATGAACAGTCCCAGCCGAATGTTGCATTTGAATCTTGTCAAATCAAACACAGGACATTTGGGTAAAAAAACCTCCAAATGATTTCAGTCCTCAAATATTTGAGTCACCCTCAGTTGAGGCCCCAGACAAAAGCTATCCCTGCTGTACCTTATCCAATTTCTGTCCCACAAAATCAGCGAGTGTGACACTGTTGTTGCAATTGTACAATATTAAGTTTAAGATGGCTTGTTAGAGAGCACAATCACCAAAACAAGAATAAATCGAAGAATACAAAAGTGAAATACAAAGCAGCAAAAGAAATGATGGAGAGGTGAACAGACACCAGTACAAATGCTGCCACTTTTGTGCCTAGAGCATTGCAGCAAGTCGGCTTTAAAGGACATGAAACTGCTGGAAAGGGAAAATGAGACCAGTGAGTGCTTGCTCCATGGATTATAAACAGCTCCTGATGAATTAGGGCAAAGCCAAATATGTGCACAACAGCAGCACGGGGAAACTGTGCTGATCAACATATTTCCACAAGATTGTGAGATGCTTGAAACAATGTGAGCAAATTTTATTTTTTCATGTTTGTCTAAATTGCCAAAAATACCAGTGATGTTTTAAGGATGGGAATTGGAGGCAGGAAGGAGGAGGGAGAGTGGAAAGGAATTTTAAATTATCAAAGAAAGGTTCAATCCAAACCATTTTAATGAAAACAAGACTTCATAGCAAAGTTGCCAGATAATCCAGTGGATTCAAAGCTTTTTTAATTCTTAACAGTGCACAAGACACTTTTTCTCTAATACCTTGTTTCTTTCACAAATACAATAATTTAATAGTATAATTTTACCAAGCAAGTTTCTGTTTCTTTTATTTTTGTGCCTATAGGAAATACTATGTTTTAGGTCAAACTGAATCCTCTTTTAAAAGAAACAACACTTCAAAAAATAAAAGGAGACAGAATCAATTGATTTTATATAAATCGACCTGCTCAAATAAAAGAGGATAAACCTGACCAGTGAGGAAATCTCTTCCTACTACAGAATGATAATACACTGATCCAATTATCTAACGAGACAATAAAAATGTGTCAAGAACAGCACGCATAATTATATGCAAGCTTGTTAATGATTAATTCAATGTATTAATTCTCTATTGATGGAAATAGTGGGAATTTAAAAGCTGGAAAACCAACTCACATATTAGCTTGCATTCTCATAGCTCAGAAATGCAGAAGACTTATTCCTGTATTCAGAGTCTCCCAAGGCTGAGTTCATGAAGTTGTCCTGGCTGGATTCTTATCTGGAAGTTCTGGGGGAGATTCTGCTTCCAAGCTTATTCTCACTGTTGGCAGACTGGGGTGCATTGCTGTTGCAGGACTGAGTGCCTACTTTTTATCTGGCTGTTGGGAAGGGGCCACTTATAGCAGCCAGAGGCCACCCCAGGTCTTGTCCCAGGAACCTCATTCTCATCAGTGCCTAGCTTCCCTCACGTGGAAATTTCACCCTTACAGTTCCCCTCTGATTTTCTCCTGCAAAAAGCTGAAGAAAAGCTTTTAAAAGGGCTCTATGACTTTGTTAGGTCCTACCAGATACTCTTTTTATTCTGATGTGAGCTGATTAGTAACCCTAACATGTGCAAAACCCTTTGCCTTGTAGTATAACAAGCAGGGGAGGAGCACCGGCAGTGGGAAGTCTCGGGCTCGTACACAAGGCTCAACCTCAAACAAAACCACTAATTTCCTTTTCTTCTTCCTGATTTAAATAGCCAATTTCAACTCTTAAGATTGAAAGTAGCCCATCAGGTCTGAGTTTTACAATCAGAAAGAGAACTTTGAGTTCTGCTTCTGCTTACTTCTGCTTACTTCTGCTTCTAACCACATCTGTGACTGCAGTCCTATCCACTCATCACAATGAACCTCAAGCTCTGCATATGGAAAAATACAAGGAAACAATACACATTCCATAGGGTTTTGTGAGAATTAAACAAAGACATAAATGTAAAAATATCTAGTGCTATGCTTTGTATATACTGGACACTCATAATGCTCCTTCCCTGACTGCCCTTTTATAACATTACAGGTGAGCTGTAAGCACAGGGTTTTACTTCTGGTCCACTCCTCATGTACCCAGCATATGTTCTTTCATCAGTATCTTTTCATTAATATTCACTCTGTGTCTACTTTTGTTTCCCTAACACTTAGGTGAAGTCAGAGCAATAAACCGCATTCAATGAATATTTAAATGTAATTATAGGTATAGCAGTTCTTACAAAGTTGGGCTGTACTAGCTAACATTAATGTATATTTAGTGTGAGAATTTAATATAGATAAGAGAAAAAATAATAAATGAGGAAAATTCTATTTCAAATGTAATAACAGTAAGGTCTAGAAATTTCTATTCACTTTATTATAATTTTATTTTCCAGGAGAGCAGACTCCAGTACTAATCATATATCCATCTATTAATTTGCAAAATAAATTACTAATACCTGTATTTGTCAAGGTTCAGAAAATTCCACCGAATTAGACACATTTATTTACTCTCATTTTACTGATGAAGTTTGAGGCCGATTTAAGTAGTTTTGCCAGGATTTTAACTAGTTAGTGGCAGAACTACACAGACTTTAGAATTATTGTCACTTATTGCAGAACAAGCCCCAAGCCTTATACCCATGGGGCCATACTGCGATTGTCAGTGTTATTCCCATGTCTTCCAAATGTCTTGCAAGACAGCTTGATGAAATCAATGCAAATTGGATTCAAAACGCAAGTTAATCCAGGTTAAAGTTTGGTTTGTTGAGAACTAACAACTGCTTACCAATCCAAAGTGCCTATATTACAATTTCAACAATATTGTATTCCTAAGATTACGTATGATTATTTTTCTCTATGGAGCATCCTAAAAAAATTACCCAGCTTACAATCAGTTCTTGGTAATAACTCAAGAACAGACATGGAAAGTCACAGATGCTTGAAGGAAAACAGATGTTTCTGGGGTTTCCCTCTCACCACTCTGATACTGCAACAAAGAAAAAAAACTTAGAAAAATGTGACTTGCTTGAGTGTATTTTTTCCATAAAAACAAGAGAGGAAAAAAAGCAGCATTTTACGAATAAATGGATTTTAAAGCATCGAGTATCAGAAACTGCTATCAAACAGTGACAGAAGAGCAAAACAGAAAGTTGGCATTTATGTTGATTCCTTCACAATGGTTCCATAATTTGGAAGCATACAACTTGTTTCTATGGTTGAAGTTTGGAAAGGAAAATAGTAAAAGAATTTTGGAAACATATCACAAACATTTGATTTCCCAATTAAAGACAAGTTTTCTAAACTATTAAAAATACTCTATCTTCTGTAAATATAAGTGAATTTAATGATTAGATTTATGGTGTGTGATTTTCAACTAGTTTTCAGCATGTAAATGTAAATTACATTCCTATTTGAATTATTTTCTCCAAATTCTTTTTGATACTGTCTTCATTCTTTTGATTTGAACAATGCGTTTCCAGTAAAAGCACTCAAGCTTCATAATACTGTTGCTGGTCTGGGCACTGAATTTCCATTGTCAAATTGCTCATCATCCCAAGTGCTGATCACAAAAGATTTAAAAATTGATGATTAAGTTTTATTACGTCTTAAATCTAGATTATATGGTGAAGACTTTAGGTGCAAAAGGCTTCCTCTCTGTTTTTAAATAAGATTTTTCTTTGGGGTCTACAGAGAAACAATTATTTTGTTCAGGCAACACATGATATCACTAGACTCCTTTATATTATTTCTTTCCTTTACCTTCAACGAAGTTGGCTTGACTCTCAGTTCAGTTTACATATATCGCCAAATATATTTTGTTCTGAGAAGCAAGGCACAAACAGTTGTCCATTATTTCATCCACTTTTAATTTACCATTTGGCGCATTATTTCAAATTAACCACCATTAATACAGTAATCTACTTGAAACTCTCCTCTGATAATATTCCCTGCTTACATATTTGCAACATTTTCTCCCAAATCATAGCAGTACTTCCCCTGAACCTTCAAAGCACTCCACAAAAAACTCCAGTATGATTTCCCAGTGCTACATGGTTTTGGATATGTTTAGACAGGCTGCTCCATTTTGCTTGAACATCCTTTTTCTTTCCCCAGAATTGTGCTTTCTTAGTGCCAGTCTCAATTTCAGATTGCCATATCCTTCCTTCTCATCTCTTAATCTTATTTAATTTCATATTTTTATAAAATTAGTTTCATTTCAAGCTAGACAAAATGGTATATAATTTCATCATAAAATACTCTAAAGAATAAATGAACATAAGAACAAAATTTTTGTAAATATTCTTTAATTTTTCATCAAGAAATCATGTCTTTTGGCATTTTGATATAATATTCTTATACTTTTTAAAAGGCATCATCAGTATATAAGACTATCTCATAGCTATATTTTCATTACAGACATATGAATAATATTTTCATTTCATGCGTCATTCTTTGATTTTCTGAATTTATATCTCACTCACCTCTGTGACCATTAAAACACTCAACACTGAGTGTGAGATGCAATTATATGGAGCAATATACAGTCAGTACTATGCAGCTTTACAAGTGTTGTCTATTTGCAACTATCAGAATTAAAAGCAATTTCAATGATGTTTCATGTTTTTATAGTTAAATTTGCTATAGTGTTTCCTTTCATAGGAAAACTGATGAGTGAACTTGTCATATAAATAACCAGATCATATATTTAATGCCATATATTTATATTATCATATAAATTAATACTTAAATACATTAAATTAGGTAGGATTCTAGAAAGAAAAATAGTTCCAGAGAGAAGAAAGTTTCACCATGAAACTCCATAAGGTGATCCATGGGCTCTGATTCATAATTCTAGCTGCTGATTTTGATTTTTAAATAAGTATACACAAAGAAGGATGTAGTCAAATACAGCTAGTGTGTTCTTGTCTCTTCTATTTTAATTGCACAAAAACCTATATTGTGGAGAAAAGAATGTAGGGTTACTCAAGAAAGTATAACTCAACTATTATTTTTCACCTTTTTATGTTTCTACATCAACACTGCTAAATAATACAAACTACAAAATTTAAATAACAATGTATATAGCAGAAGCAATGAAATTACACAATGAAATATGATTTTTTAATTAAAATAAAATAAATATGGACACTAAATTGCATATTTTAACAGTTTTCTCAGACACTATGAAAGTATTAAATGGATTCTTATTGGAACAAAATAATCTTCCTATTCAATGTAATACATTTTAGTTTTTTTTCTTTTAGTATTTGCTTTTAGTAATAGATATAGCAAAGAAATTGGTGTATATGCCACATTTATTCAGAAATTTTTGAATAGATTAAATTCTTTTCTCAAATGGAGTTGTCCCTCAAAATATGTTTTAAAATACAAATAGAACATATAATTTGTTTCTCTAATGCATTACAGAAATGCTCAATGTACTAATAATTCATCATAGAATATCATGCTAAATTTTCCCTTAAATTAGTTTCACATGAGTTGTAAGGACTAGGAAATAGACATTTTGGAAAATAGTAAAAAATGATTATATTAAAAAAACTATTTGGTGTTAGAATTTAAAAATGCAAGTGCTTGCTTCAGAGGATTAGTGGCACCAGATGAAAATATTCTGTTCTTTATTTAGCAAACAATAATTGGATATCTACATAATATCAGACACTGCTGAAAACAAGGCCTTCTCTACAGTTGAAAATGTATCACCATTATTTTTAAGCAATTTAGCCAAATAACAATAATGATATGAGAGTTACCAACAATAGTACATGTTTACATGAACACAGAATACTGGAAAAGGTGATCAATTGTCCATGGTAATGTAGGTTTATTAATATGTACCATCCTCTCTTTGTAAAGACTGTGAACAAAAAAGGAAAAGTTGAAATATCTTCAAGGGGGATTTGAAAAACTAATAGATTCTCCAACTTTCTTTCAAACATTTTTTGTCAATAAAAGAAAGCAGGCTCCAAAATACTGAGGGACCACACTGTGATTGTTCGCATCTCTGTTCTTTGTTGTAAACTGGATTCTGTACTCCAAAAAGAAACACTGAAATCTCAACTCCTAGTCCCTCAGAATGTGATACCATTTGGAAATAGAATTGTTGGAGATGCAAATAATTAAGCAGGATGATATTATACTGAAGTATGGTTCTTAGTCCAGTGTGACTGCTGTCCTTATAAAAAGATGACAAGAACATAGAGAAGAACAGAGCACCATTTTACATGGAGGTAGGGAAGCTGCAAGCCAAGGGCCGTCAGCAACAGCAGAAGCTAAGATAGGAATAGAAATTATTCTTCCCTGGAAGCTTGGGAGAACACAGTCCAGAGAACAATTTGATTTTGGACTTCTAGCTTTTAAAATAGTGAGACAATAAACTGTTGTGTAAGTCATCCGGTTGGTGGCGCTTTCATAGAAATGCTAGGAAATTAATACACCCTCCAACATTATGGAAACGTTTTCATCTTGAGATGGAGGTACCAAGAAGAATAAAGCATTTTAGTTCCTGAGGTGACTCACAGTGGTCAAAAATGTTTTGCTCTGTTATACCACTGGGGTGAGGGAGTTTGTAATTGCATCACAGGCCCAGTCTATGTTGAGTAAAACCAGCATCTATATACAATTATATTCATTTTAAGAAAAGTATCTTTATTTGATTTTCAATTATGCCTTATTTCATAAAAGGGAAACATGTATTTTAAAAACAAGGGTAACACGGTTAAAGGAATATAAGTATTCAGATATTTAAATATGAGTAAAAATATATATTGAAAAGAGTAGCTATAAAATATAATTTTTAAAATATTTTACAGCATTACATAAGCGGTTAGAAATGGAACAAAGTATACTGCAGTAATTAAGATGGATTTAAAAAAATTTATGTTTGTTTATAATTACAGATATTGAGAAGAAATAAAATAATATATCTGAATATGAATTATATATTTTACCTCAAGGTTCTAGAAATGGATTCTATACATATTAACCTGTTATATATAATTTTTATAAAGAAGTATCTTTCAATTTTTGTGCTAGAATCAAATATTAAGCAATTTTTCTAAAATATTTTTATAAATTTTGCTACAATACACATTATATAAAATGTATTATACTAGCCCTTTTTAAGTGTATACTACTGTTGCATATATTCATGTTATAACAACTTTCCTCAAGGAATAGAAACATGTACCACACACACATTTTTATTTTATTTTATGAAAAATAAAAAAAAAGCTATGTTAATGTGGTTGTATAACCAATCTCCAAAACTTTTCATCTTATGAAACTGGAACTCTCTATCCTCACTAAGCAATATCACACTGCTTCCTCCTTCCTGACAATTGTCCTTTTATTTTCTGTCTCTATGACTTTATAGATCTCATACGAGTACAATTACAAATTGTGTTATGACTGACTTCTTTCAAAAAAAAGTGTGATATCCTTTGGTTCATGCATGTTTCAGCATGGGTCAGAATTTCCTCTCTCTGTAGTCCAAATAATATTTCACTGAAGTACATTCCACATTTTACTTCCTGTCTACCATTGCTGGAAACTTGGTTTGCTTTAACTTCTTGGCTATTTTAAATAATGCTGCCATGAATATCCATGTACAAGTATCTCTTTGAGACTATGATTTTAGTTCATTTGGATATGAACCTGGAAGCATAATTGCTGAACCAGATGGCAATTCTATGTATAATTCTGAAAAACTTTCATACTCATCTCTATAGTGGCCATACCACACTGTATTCCCAACCACGGTCCACAAGGATTCCAATTTTTCCACATCTTCAACCACTTACTTTCTTTTTTTATGATAGTAGCCATCTAAACAAGCTTAGAAGTGATACATTATTGTACTTTTAATGTGCATTTACCTAATTATTAGTGACATTGAGCATTCTTTCATATACTTTCTGGAAATTTCCATATTGTCTTTTGACAAATGTTTGTTGTCCACTTTTAATTCAATTACTTGTCTTTTTTTGTTCTTATTGAATTCAGGAATTCTTTGTGTATTTTATATACTAACTCATGTCAGCCATATGATTTGCAAATATTTTCTCCCAC
>PVJX010032364.1:8645-20578 GCA_004027295.1 Dolichotis patagonum
CTGCTTGCCCATTCCTTCAGCTTGTTCTGGCCCCTGAGAGAAAAAGGGGAGCTACTCATCCCATGTGTTGTCTCCAGCAGCAAGGAGACCCCTCCCAATGTATCCATGGATGCCCCTGACTTCTCCCTGGGCAGAAATGTAAGCTGTGATCTGCCTAATCCAGGAGCTGGGAAACTAGAAAGCCAGCTACTGCTAAGGGCCTTAACCAGTGAGAACTGGCTCCCTAGAAAATTCTCCCAGCCTGACCTGCCACTTGATGCAAGGCATAGCAGTATCCTCAGGTGTTTTGGTGAGGAAGCAGCAGGCAAGCCCTGCACCTCTGTTGTGCTGGCTGAGAGTTCTGGGTATTGGAAGTCCTCTGCAGGAACCCTGGTGTGGGTCTGGTGTTCGAAAGATCACAGCACCCTGGGGGCAGAATCAGCTGGCCCCATATTCCTTTACCTGAACTCTGGGGGGGCCTAGGCTGGGCATCTGATGGCTTCAGTGTGGCCTAGGTTGACTGCTGTTGCCAGCACACATATGAGGCACCTGGTAAGTGTGGAAGTCAGAGAGTTGCTGTGTGTCTTGCAAGTGAAGCCACAGCAAGTCCATCCCGAATCATCACATAGTTGATAAGGGTAAGGAGTATCTGTTTTCCCATCTCCCCAACATGTGTCAAAGTACTTAATATTTATCAGTCTGATTGGTAAATATTACCAATATTCACTGACAACCTTCCCAGTTATCCACTGCTATGTAGAAGCCACAACAAATGGCCAAGGGTGTAGCTCAGTGGCAGAGCACATGCCTAGCACATGTGAGGCCTGGGGTTCAAATCCTAGCACTGTCAAAAAGAAATCAACCATTTTGTTTTGGAGGGTTACACATTTAGACAGTGGAGGGCAGGAGGGACAGAGGAGGGCATCTTCAGCTTAGTGCCAGCAACTGGCATCTAATGAGTGGCCTGTGGTCAGCACCCAGGCCTAAGGGGGAAAATACCCCATCCAGCATTCCTGGTGAGTGCCAGCATCCTTAGCGGTACAAGAGTAGGGGGACATAGCCTTTCCATGAGGGAGTCTTTTCTGTGCCTGTCTCAGTCTCCACGATGACTTCTCTGAGCCTGCCCTACTCTGACCCAGGGCAGGAATGGCTGACTCTGGCTTGGGAGGGCCTGCAGAAGGAGCAGGGCCCAGGTGGGGCTGAAGGGAGACTGAGGGTGAAGAACAGGACAGGAGCCCGGCAGCCATGGATCAGGAGGTGTGTGTGTGTGGGGAACCACTTGGGGCTGAGGGCAAGCAAGGGTTCCTCAGAGGAAGTTGAGGCACCTTGGGTGGTCAGCAGCACCACAGGTGGGGCTGACCCCTGGGTGCTGGGCTCATGTGTTGCTCCTGCCTGGTGGCTTTGTCAGAAAGGTATCAGAGTCTGAGTCACCTTTCCCTTATATTAACTCTGGTCAGGTCTGGGCGAGAGGCCAGGGAGAGGGGGGTGGTGCTATAGGGTACCCATCCCTGGCTCCCACCTGATACCAGCTTGGGTCTCCTGCTGTGGTGGCATTCCTTGGGATTGGCCTTTATTTGTGACCTGCTTCAGTTGTGCCTGGTCACATGCCATGGCTGCCTGACCATATGAGCTCTGGACTGGGTGGCTCTGGGGACTCAGGATCTTGAGTTCTGCCTCCAATAGACTGGGCACCCCTGTGTTAAAGGGGAATGAGCAGTCTTGTGGTGCTGAAAGTCAGCCAGTGGGCAGCCCAGGAAGTCAGGGCTGCCCTCTGAGGTGCCAGTAGAGGACCTGCTCCGGCAGGTCTGACCACATTCCTGCAGCTGAGAGCTGGCAGTTAGTTTCCTGGATCCCTCAAGGGGCACCTCCCAGTTAGCTGACAATAGGAAGGTGGAACACCCCAAGCATTTCCTGGGGGCTGAGTTTTCAGAGGTCTGGCTGGGGCCACAGTTACTTATTTAGATAGTAGTTCTGGGGTCCTCTGTGGATTATAGGACAGATGGAACTGTGCCTGTCAGGTTCTTTCCCAGCCTGGCTCCCTGCGAATTCCCTGAACCCTGTGGGCTTGCAAGGTGTTCAAGCTGCTTGCCTCCCAGGCCCTGCACAGGTGGGGCTCCTTCATCACTGGGTTCTGCCAGCCTTGCTGAACTGCACTGGGGGCAGGAAAGGGCCCAGGCTGGCTAGATCTCACCTCTTGTCCCTACTCCCACCCTCCGCTCCTTACAGCCATCCGGGTGACCTGTACAGGATCGTGCGGGGTTTCCAGCAAGGCCAATGATGTGGCATGGGTGGTGGAAGAGAGCTACTTCAACAGCTCCCTGTCGCTGGCTGATAAGGGTGAGTTTGGGACCCAATTACTCACCCCAAGTAGTGACCCCTAGGGCAGCCCTTGCCCATTGTGGGGCCTGTCTCCATAGCTGCTTCTTGGCTTCCTGAGCTGGTGGCTCTGGTGGAGTTCTCTAACCGGCAGCCACTGCCTCATGGGGGGCTGGGGGGCCAAAGGGAGCCATTCTTCTGTGGTGCTGGATCTGTGTGTGCTCTGACCCCAGAAGAATCTATCCTCATTCCCAAACCCCTTTCCCATCTGAGGGCTTGTTGGTACCTCTTGACCAGGCCATGGCTATGCTGCTGTGGTGCTGGAGAGAGGCAGGGAGACCAATAGCCATGTGCCACGTAGGGTGGTTGGCAGTGGTACCCACTGCTGTTCTGAAACTGTGGCTGGCCCATGGGCCTCCCAAGGTCTGTGCCCACCTCACTCCTGTCTCTGCAGGGAGTCTACCCACAGGAGAGCACAGCTTTCCCTTCCAGTTCCTACTTCCAGGTGAGAGCTGGTCTGAATGGCTGGTGGGGACAGCAGCTCTGGGACAGTGGGCCCAGAAGAGGAGGCCCAGGTGTCAGTCTCTGCTCTCTGCACAGCCACAGCACCCACATCCTTTGAGGGTCCTTTTGGGAGGATTGTGCACCAGGTGAAGGCTACCATTGACACACCACGGTTTTCCAAGGATCACAAGTGCAGCCTGGTATTCTACATCTTGAGCCCACTGAACCTGAACAGCATCCCAGACATTGAGGTGAGGATGGACCAGGGGTCTCCTTGGTAGCCGCCACCCCTCCGGGGTGTAGGGAGAGCCAGGACCAGGTCCCTGTTCTCAGTGGAGCCAGGGCAGTCAGGGTAGGATCTGGAAGCAGCAAGCAGGAGCCTCTGTCTGAACCAACTGCTGGTGCCTGAGGCAAGGCTGAGTGGGCCACCCAGTGCTACGGGGATGCAGCTTGTGCTCACCTGCCAAACCCTTCCTTCCTGGTCCTTTCCCCAAGCAACCCAACGTGGCCTCTACCACTAAGAAGTTCTCCTACAAGCTGGTGAAGACGGGCAGCGTGGTCCTCACAGCTAGCACTGATCTCCGTGGCTACGTGGTGGGGCAGGTGCTGCGGCTACAAGCCGAAATTGAGAACCAGTCTGGCAAGGACACAAGCCCTGTGGTGGCCAGTCTGCTGCAGGTCAGAGCCTTCTTTGGCTGCCTGCGGCAGCACATTGCACAGGTGGGAGTTGCCAGCCCACCCTGGCTCACAGGCTGGTCTTTCCCCAGAAAGTATCCTACAAGGCCAAGCGCTGGATCTACGATGTACGGATCATCGCAGAAGTGGAGGGTGCTGCTGTCAAGGCCTGGCGGCGTGCTCAATGGCAAGAGCAGATTCTGGTGCCTGCCTTGCCCCAGTCGGCCCTGCCAGGCTGCAGCCTCATCCACATTGACTACTACCTGCAGGTTTGGTGCTGCTGTGGGCTGGGAGGTGAGGCCAGGTGGCCTTGTACTGCTCCTCATCACATCATCCTCCCCAGGTCTCCATGAAGGTGCCTGAAGCCACTGTGACCCTCCCAGTCTTTGTTGGCAATATTGCTGTGAACCAAGCCCCGCTGAGCTCCCAGCCTGGCCCAAGGCCCCTTCTTGGAACCTCATCATCAGTGGTGCCCTCTGCGCCACCCCAGGAGGAGGCTGAGGCTGCGGCCGGTGGCCAGCACTTCTGTGACCTGGTCCCCCTCTGCACCAAAAGCCACTCACAGCAGCAGCCGCAACCTGCTGGCTTGGGTTCTGTGCTTGGCACCCCAGAGCCCTGTGCTCAGGATGGCAGTCCTGCCCCCAGCTCTCTGCACCCTCCTTTGTGCATCTCTACAGGTGCTACTGTCCCCTACTTTGCAGAGGGCTCAGTGGGCCCTCTGCCCACCACCAGCGCCTTGATCCTTCCCCCGGAATATAGCTCATGGGGCTACCCTTATGGTGAGTGCAAAGGCCGGTGACTGGGTATGGAAGAGGGTAAGTTCTACAAGACCCTTGCAGACCCCACTCTGTCCCCTCAGAGGCTCCGCCGTCCTATGAGCAGAGCTGCAGCAGTGCTGACCTCGGCCTGACCCCTGGGAGCTGACCCTCCAGAGCTGACCCATGCTGCCTTCTCCAGTGGGCCAGGTTTCTGCCCTGGGATGGGACACCCAGGGCTTTGTGCCTTTGCTTTCTGCCTGGCCTGGCCACTCAGGACCTGTGCCTGCCCAGGACCACCCTCTCCTGGTTCCCCTAGAGTTGGCCCTCTTCTCTCTGGGGCTGGGGTGGGGCAGCAAGGGCTTGGAACCTGGAGAGATTGTAAATAAAGTGCTTTGTTTGTGGAGCTGGGCAGAGACCCACCTGGGCTTTCTGCCCTCAGATGACCTCTATCCTCCATCCTCTGGTGTGGACCCCTGGCCCTACCTCCACCTTGTTTCCCTTCCCTGGTTCCCACCAGGCCCCTCCCATTTCTTCCCCCTTTCCCTGTCTGTCAAGCATCCCGTCTGCAATGCTGACAGTCTTAAGAATGTCCTTCCTCCCCATTTTGAGGTACACTCTGGCTTGCTGGCTGGCACTCCTTATTCTGCACCCGAGGAAACTGGGAGAAGGCTTGCCAGGTCCCTGTCCCCAGGCCTCAGGTCACTGCCTGGCTGGTGTGGCTCAGCATCAGAGGATGTGGATGGCACACACAGTTTGGTGGGAGCACCTGTGTCTGCCTGCTTCCTTTAAGTGGGAGGGATGTGGATGCACTAGAGACAGCTAAAGAAGACTGGGCCCAATCCCAGCTAGGATCGGGTGCAGGGTGACTGCTTGTTGTGTCAGCTATAGTACTTTGTCAGTATAACAGGCACACAGGCTCTTGGGAGACATTTGCGCTCTCCTCCCCTAGATAATCACAAGCAGAGAAGGCTAGATCCAGGCCTGCCACACAGCTGTCATTTCCAAACTGTGGCTTCCACCTTCTGATTGTCATGTGCCCTGGCCTGCTGGGCCTGCACACCAGTGTTGGAGAGGCAGATGGAAAGTGGGTTGTGTTACTTGCATGCTTGCTGCTGTCCACACTTGTTGAACAGCGGCAAGTATGCAAGTGCCTTTTGCCAGGCAGACATATGTATGGACAAGTGGAAGGTGAATATTTGAGAAAAGCAGAAAGTAGGCTGCAGGTGGAACAGCCATCTCCTGGAGGTTGGGTGGCCAGCTGTATAACCTTGCTGTTGGTCAGTGCCTGTGCTATAGTTTTCTCATAAAATGTGGAAATGCACAGGGACTGCTCTCAGGCTGTGAAATATGTAGTACGTGCAGCCTCAGGGTATGTGGTCAGTGACTATTCTAGGCCACCATTTCTGGCTGCTGGGAAAATGGGAACAGCAGGGCTTACTGTAGGCTACTTTTTTTTTTTTGTAGGCTACTTCTGATATTCATTCACAATTATATTTGCCAGATCAAGCGTTTCCTCCACATTTGAACTCCACATACTTACCACATATTTATTTTGTTTCTTTTATGCCACATTTTTTAGAAACACAAAATACTGGAAAGACAATTGTGCCAAGTATATGCCAAGTAAGGGTGTAGGGAGAGTCAGGGATACAACCAAGGAAAACAAGTATGAGGTGCCTTTTTTCTCAGGGACAAAATAATCTGACACAAATTAAAGGAGAAAAGGTTTATTTTAGCTTACAGTTTGTAGAGGTTTCAATCCATAGTTGCTGTGTGAGGCAGGGTGGCATTGCAGGGGAAAGGCAGTTCATGGTGTGGCAAGGAGGAAGCAGTGAGCTTTTCCTTTTTATCTCATCTAGTTTACAAGCCTATTGGTTGGTGCCACCTACACCTTGGGTGGGTCTTAACTGTTATCTACATCCAGAACTATGCTAACCCAATAGCGGGACAGATCCATTTATCATATCCTAGATCCAGCCACCTCTGAAAAGCCCCTCTTATGAGTGCATGAGAGTTTGGGGAGGCATTTAGATACAAGCCATAATAGTGTCATTTTTAACAAGAGAGGGGAAGGCTTTTCGGAAATGACTTTAAGAGGCAACGATGGAAGATAAGGAAAAAAAATATTCAAGGATGGTAAGGAAGTCAGTTACACAGACACCTGAGATAAAAGTTTCTGGGAAGGGACAGATAAAGCAGAGATGGCCAGGAGTAGGGTACACCCCTGTAAGCTTATGCACTGAGTTCAAGGTCAGCCTGGTCTGCTTATCAAAATTCTGTTTCAAAAGCAAGCAAGAAAACATTTTCTTAAAAAAAGGCAAAGATAGAAGGGAGGGGGAGGAGTATCAGGTTGGACTCCTGTGCCTGTCATCAGTTGCCCTTAGGAAACCCAGGGTGACATTTAGGGCTGTGTATCTCTTTCTCCGGATCTGTGTGCTCCAATAGTGCCAGAGTTGGTGGAGTCATGTTTCTGCTCTTCCTCCCCACAAGACACCCTGGACTAGCTGTCAAGATTCAAGACTTCCTCAGTTCTTGTCAGTGAGAACCTCAACTTCACTTTGTTTTCCTTCAAGTTCCAAGAATGCAAAAGACAGGTCTGGTAGGGAGCAGGTTGCCTAAGAATTTATGTGGTGCTAGATTTGCTGCCCAGTGAAAGATACTTGGTCTGCAATAAAGGACTTGACCTGTGCATAACAAGCCAGGCCCCTGGCAGGGGGCTTGGAGAAACCAAGGACAGCGTATCTCCTACCTGGAACAACCTCTACTCAATAACCTCCCTGCATCTGGAGAATCTCCCCACTAGGATAACCATTTCCTCTGCCAGAACACCCATTCCTAATCATAGCCTCTCCAACTGGGTTATTCCTCCCTTTTGGAACACCCTCCATTTAGGACCCCACCCCCAGTTGGAGTATCCACTCCACCTTGTCCCCTCTCCCATGGGGGTATATTCCCCTGACTAGAACATTCAAGTTGCAACGTACCCCTAATTGGGGTGCTTTCTCCCAGCTGGGGTAATCCTCCTAACCAAGGAGCCATGCTTCCAACCCAGGACTCTCCTCAAACCTTCCTTCATGCTAGGGACACTCTTTACATGTAACCCTCAATTGGAACAAAACCATAGGATGCAACTCAGATAGTGTGCCTTTTGTGAAAGTCAAGTCAAAATAAGCGTGGGTCTGAGATTAGGGGTGCACACCTCGGTCTCCATCCTGGCCAACCCACCTGAATGCCAATTTAGAATTTAAGGCTACTGCAGGCCCCTCACTTGGGGAGTATATGTTCTGAACTTCTCAGGGGGATGCCTGAAACCACACAGACTATCAAACCCTGAATGTACTATGTGTTACAATAAACATTAAATTAGGCACAAGAATAGAGTAACCCAAACTAGTAACAATTATCACACTACACTGTAATAAAAACATGTAAATAGTCTCTCATACTCTTACTGTTCTGTACTCCCCTGTATGATGATGAGTGATGGGATAGGTAGGCAGGCACTGGGCCTCCACACTAGGCTGCTACTAACCTGACTGTGTATCAGGAGGGTCATTGTTTTGGGTGAACTAGGTGAACCTAGACCACACAGCCATCGTGATGTTGCTGCATGGATGCCAGGAGCAGTAGAAATAACAGCTGGGATCCTTGGTAGCAGATCCCCACCCCCACAACCTTTTGGAAGAACATTGTAATTGGCAAGTTGTGTCTTTAACTTAGTAAAGTGCTGCTGTAGAGGCTGCAACCCTTGGGCAGATCCTGAGGGTAGTGTAAATTTTGTCCTTTAGGTGCAGTAGGAAATATTGGCAAAATTTGGTTATGTCCACACTATTAGTTCGGCTAAAGTTTCTTCCTCGTCCTCTGCAGACAACTCGTATTTTTCTTTGGTAGAGGGGACCAGGGATCCAATTTAGGACCTCACACTTGCCAGGCGGGTGCTTATGCCACTGAGCTAAATCCCCAGCCCTCTGACAACTATTTTATAGCATTCTCCTTCAACTTCAACACTGCCAGAAATGTAGCTGAAGCTTTTTCACCGCCAGAAGCATCCCCCACAGTTAAGTTTTGTTTAACAGTCCAGACCTATACTCGAGTCTGTGCTACTACTTTTCCCTCCTCCTTTCAGGGGCTCCCTGTGGAAAAATCTTGGTGTAAGCTCGGTGCTTTCTGGCTCAATAGGGCTGTCATCACTCAGTACACGTTTTCTATTCTACTAACAAATTTAATGCTTTGTTCATCCTAACCAAGCATTCATCACGCACTGTGGCCCTAACTTTTGCAGTAGGAGGTATGAAAGCAAAACTAGTAGTTTTATTTTCTCACAATTTTATAGATGCAAGAGTTGTTCTTATCAGAGGTTAGCAACCTCAGCATAGACTTTACTAATTAAGTCGAGAACTTTCACCTTTTCATTTAGAGCAAGGATGTCATAGCTCCTCTTTGGCGTATTCGAATCGCCTGGCATCACCACTCTGGCGTTTTGGGACCACCATCAGACAGGCTAAGGGCCACGGAATCAAGCTCCTGACGGCAGACACGGCAGGAGCGTCAGAGCATCGCGCCTGGGTGGAGAGGACGGTGAGGCTTCGTCCGTTACTCAGAAGGGAGTGCAACTGAAAAGCTAGGAATTACTTATTTCTAGAATTTCCCATTTAATTTTTGTGGACTGTGGGTAACGAATAGGAACGCAAAGTTGCTAAGAATGGGACACCACCCTCAACCACTGCTGCGACTCCGCAAACGGCATTGTCTGTGTACCTGAGCCCCACAGCACTAGGACCTGGAGTGCAGCGAGCAGATTTCCCTGCGCAGGCGCCGTCTGCCCCGCTCTAGCGCGCAGGCGCCCCAGGGTTCGGCCCTGGTACGCAGGCGTGGGCATGCGCGCAGGCGTAGTTGCAGGCCATCCGCCCCGCCCCAGCTCTGAGCCGCGAGGCGCGGGCGGGGCGATGGCGCGCGGGAGGGGCGGGGCCACGCTGCGGGCCCGGGCCATGGCCGCCGCCGATGCCGAGGTGAGGCCCTGGGCCGGCTGGGTGGCGCGGGGGTGGCGGGCGACGGGAGTGGCGGCGCGGGGGCGGGGGCCCGGGCGCCCGGCTGGCGGAGGGCCAGGCGGGGCCGCGCGTGCAGGCCTCCGGCGTCACCTCAGGCCTGGCCGCGCCGAGGCCCCAGTGTCCGGCCCGTGCTTCGCCGGCGCGCTTTGTGCTTGCGGCCCTGGCGGCGGCAGCGGCGGTAGCCCCGCTGCCCGCGAGCCGTCTCGCTCCGGGGCCGGGCCGGGTAGGGCCGGGCCACGCAGCAGAAACAAAGGGAAAGTCGGGCTGGCCAATTCGGCGCCGCGGAGGCGAGGCTGGTCCGCGCCGGCGGGCTGCGCCGTGACCTTTCGCTCCCGGAGAGCGTGGCACCATCTTTACGGAAAAGTTGGCCGGCCCGGTGCGCTCTCCGCGGACAAAGCCGCGAACCCTTCACGGAGACTCGTGGGGCGCAAGTTTATCCCAGACATACGCCGCACGGAGTCGGGACGGCGAGTTGGCGTTCTTTGTTCGGGAGTGGCCTTTTTCTCCCTTGTGGCGGGGTAGTTTTGTGTCCTGGTTGCACCGGCGAAGTAGACCCCGGCTTTCCGGCGCGTGTGCCTTGGGTGAAGAGGCAGCGTGCTCTCTGGGTGAAGGAAGCGGCCGGCGTGGAGGAAAGTGCTCGCCCCGCAGTTTTTCTCTGAAATTAGCTACGGGAGTAGTAGCTGTTGGGACTTCCAGATCTCAGAAAGTGAAGATGTAGTGAGCAGCTGATGCCTAAGGCTTAATTATATGTTTACCTTGGCTAATGCATGGCTGTTGCTTTTAAGTATTCTTGCGTTTTGGGAGGTATTGATGTAAGTAAACTAGGTTGGTGTGAGAATCCTCAGATTGAGTGCAGTAAGTGTGTGTTGGTACCATCAAGGTTCAAGGACCAACTTCGACACTGGGATCAGATACATTAGAGCATTCTAAGTAACTTCCAGGCTGACAAGTGAGGTGTGTAAGGGTTAATAATACAATTTATTGAGCATCTGCTGTGTCTCAGGCACTATGCAAGCCTTTAGAGGAGTTACCTCAGTATTTCCAAGTAGTATTGCAGCATATACTATTATTTTCTATTTAGCAGATGAGGAAAGTAAGACTTGGTGGGAGTTAAATTACTGTCTGGTGAGTTGTAGGCCTAGCACTTGTTCTGCTCCTGGCACATAGTGTTTAGTTCTCACTGGCAGCTTGATAGAGGGCTTGACAGCCAGTGATAATGCCATTTCATGTTATTGAGCCCTTATTTGGGCCTTGCCATACCACATTGAGTGAATTTACTCATGGAAGCCTAATGTAGATTATGTTACATCCCTATTTGTCGATGAGGAAATAAGGACAGTAGGTGAAAAATGCAGCTGGTCAGGCTAAAGAACCAGTACTTTCTAAAGTATTGTATCTGTGATGGTCATTTAAAATTAATAAAGGCACTCTTTTTACATTTCTGACTGTAGGTGTTTGTCAGAGTTGCATGATAGGGGGAGTCTCTTCTACAGAGTCAATGTTGCTGGCCCTCTGGAGGTGGGTAACCCTGGGATCATTGTTGTCAGAGTCTGTAAAGTTCTTACTGTGTTAGGGTTCATTATTGCCAAATTGATTAGCAGGTTGACACCTGAAACTTACACAACTGCATATTCTTTTTCTTCTTGGCCTGCAGATAGTCAACACATTTTAACACTAAAAAGCCCAACTAAGGCAGTGGAATACATCTCCCCTAACCCCTATTTTGTAGGTTAGAAAGTGAAGTCTCCTCTCCTGGGACCTAAATAGAAGTTTATGGTTACTGTAGTTCAGAGGCCAAAGAGGTGCGCAAGGGTATTTTCCCACCCTTTTAGCAGGTGTGGCTTTTCCAGGCAAATTCTGTGCTTGTCTACCAGGTGGCTAGGTGGCTACTTTGTGTCTCTTCCTTTAATCTTACTTGATTTTTAAAATAATAATTCACATTCACAATTTTAAAAGTCAGTGCTATAAGTCATTTTCAAAAGTTCCTTCCCTCTCCTGCCTTTCTAGAGAGGCCAGAGGGACTTGGATTACTTCATGTTCTTTTTTTTTTTTGGTTCTGGGGATTGAACTCATGACCTTGCGCTTGCCAGGCAGGAGTTTATGCCACTGAGCTAAATCCCTAGCTACTTCATGTTCTAAATAAATGTTTATGTTGTCTTTATTTACCAATTTTAGGGATTATCTATGGATTTCCACTGAGAGTAGATGGATTTTTTTTTTCCTGGTACTAGGGATTGAACGAAGGGCTTTTGCACTAGCTATATCCCCAGCCCTGTTTTATTTTTTATTTTGAGACAGGGTCTTGCCAGGTTGCTAGGTTACTGAGGCTGGACTCTTTTTTTTTTTTTTTTTTTTTGGTCTTTTTTGAGACAGGGTCTGGATGTGCAGTTCAGGATGGTCTTGGGTTCACTTTGTAGTTCAGGTTGGTCTTGAGCTTGCAGTGATCCTCCTGCTTCAGCCTTCTGAGTGCTGGGATTATAGGAGTGTACCGCCAAGCTTGGTTTGGACTTTTGATCTCTTGCCTCAGCCTTCCAGAGTGCTGGGATGGTAGAGATCTACCTTGCCCATCTGGTAGATAATGTTTGTAATTCTCACGTAATGTTTCTTGTATTCACCCTGACTTAGTCAGAAGGGATGTTCCTTTAGTTGGGTA